>JAJJLU010003531.1:0-59341 GCA_023807065.1 Isotricha intestinalis
AAATTAAATATATTTCAATTACTAGAAATGATAAATTAAAAATGCTAACTGTTGTTTTTTCTAATGATCATATTTATTTATATGATATAAATAAATTAATGAGATTTACAAAAGAAGAAAATGGAAAAATATTTAAAAAATATTATCAAATGAATATTTTAATTAAAGAAAGGATTACTGCATTAGATAGTCAATTTAAAGACGAAGAAATCGAAGAAGAAGAAATTAATATTTAATTTGTTTATATATAAAAAATATAATATATATATATATTATTAATAGAATACTTTATATTTTAATAAATAATTATGTATAAATATCAAAGAGGAAAAACAAGAACTTCATCTTTGTCAGGAAAAGAAAATAATATTATTAATTCAAAAGACAAAAATGATATTGGTAGTAAAATTAAAAATTTTTTCCAAATTTCAAATGATAAAGAACTTCAAAGAAATACTTCATCTCAATTGAAACTATTTAATAATTCAAAAGTAAATGAATTATTTACAATAAATAAAACTTGTAGAATTTGTTTTGAAAAAGGAGATAAAATGAACCCATTAATTGCGCCTTGCTTATGTGAAGGCTCAATAAAATATGTTCACCAAATATGTTTAAAAAAATGGTTAATTAAATCAAAAATAAGACCTGAATTATCAAGATGTGAAATATGCAAATATAAATATTATATTAGATATTTTAAAGATAAAAAATTTGATAAACAAGCCTCTAAAAGATTTAATTTTTTAGTTATTTGTTTGATTATTGTAATGATGATAATTTTAACTTTGTTTATTATATCTATTTATCATACTACTTTTGATAATACTAAAATTAAAAAAAAAATTAAAATCCTATTTATTATAATTTCAATTTTTGTTGCTATAATTCTTTTATCCACTACCACTGTAATATTTATTTGTTGTTTTAAGAAAAAATGTTCTGAAAAATTATTTGAAAATTATGAAATAAAAGATAAATTTAATGAGTATTCAATTAATTCCAAAACATTTTCAAAACAATGTGGTTTGTCTTCTATTAAAACTGCACAAATAAATAATTATGTAGGGGTTGATTTAAAAAAATAAAATACTAATAATTGTTATTTTGTGATGTAAATAATTAGATAATATTAAAGTTTATATATTATTTATAATGCAATGAGAATTGAAATAAAAATAATTGATTTTTATTATATAGATTTTTTATGTTTAAAATATTATATTTCATTTAAATCTTATTTTGTTCAATTGATATTATTCGTTTATAACTTTTTTCAAATTTTAAAAAAGATTATTTTTTGTTAATTATACTATTTTCTTATCATTATTATTTGTAGATACTTTTAATAATAATTGTTATCCTTAAATAAAGAATCATATAAATTATTTAAATCAAGTTAGTCATATAGATTTCATTATTTTCTTTTCTCCATTCATTGAAAAATGAGAAATATAAGTTTTATTTTGATTCAAGATTAATAGAAATATAATCATTCTTTTATTATTATTGTTTTAATATCCCTATATTGTCAAAGTAACAGGTAAAAATATTTATAATTTTGGATTCTTGATATTTTTTAGTTTACTGTAAAACCAACAAAACGAAATTTGAATGAAAAAAATCATTTAGTTATTTATAATTTGTTTTTAGGATAAAGGTTTTAAACATGCTCATTTTTTTTTCATATATCTTTTTCACTTTTTTTCTAACATTGAATTTTGTCAATTCAAGGAAAAAATTAAGAAAGTTTTTCTTTACTTTCTTTACCCAAAAGTTAAAAAATTTTTAAATTAATTCATTATGAGTTTATAATCTTTTGAAACTTTATTTTGAACTGAAAATTTAAGTAAAAAAAATTTAATTAAAATATATAATTATTTTTATATAATGATAGATACATTTAAAGAAAATGAAGCTATGAATATTGTTCATCTAAAAATGTTGATTATTTTTATTTTTGTGTTTTTCATATTTGATTTTTTCTTAGTATTTCTTGTTTTAAATTATAAAGAGAATTTTATGATTATTATCTGTCAAATTTCATTTGTTCATCCTTTATATTTGAGGATTTTGTATCATTGTTATTTATTTCATTTACTAATTTAATATCATCTAAATATTTGAATTTTGATGTTAAAGACATAGATTAAATTCTTTTAAATATTTAATAATTCAATTATAATACTATATAAATTTTTTAATTCGAAAAATATTTTATAAAATTTTTTTATTAAATTAATCAAAAATTTTTTATTAAATGATTGTTAATTTTTTTCTTTTATCTATTTATAACTTTACAATTATATTTTAAATTTTATCTTTTGATAACATTATTTCAATATATAAATCTTTGATTTTCTGATAAAATTTTTCAATATTTTTTTGTATTTCTTTATTAAAACATTTATTAGTATATTTAAAATAAATTATTATTTTACATATATCACTTTCCTTAATAAAATAATTAATATCATCAATTTTATATTCTGACAATAATTCTAATATTTTTTTGATACTTTTTTCTTCATTTTTAATACCTTCAATATTATTTTCATTAATTAATTTTAAAACAAAAATGAAATATTTTTGGATTTTAAAAATAATTTCTTTTTCATTAATTTTTCTATTTTGTTTTTTTCCAATAAAATCATTTTTTTTTTTAATATTTTTATTATTATTAATATCATCAATAAAAATTTCAAATTGACATTCATTATTACATAAATCCAATTGTTCAATAGAATTATTTCCACAAGAAGTTTTATTCTCAGAATTATTTTGATTAAGCATATTTTTTGCTTTAATGATAGAACTCTTTAATTTTTTATTTTTAGTTTTACAAAATTTATCTTGATTACTTATAAAATCAAGAACATTGTTTTTAGAAACCATAGCATGAGAATCATCACCTATAAAATTTATAGTGTAAGGTTTGTTAGAATTTTTATTAACATCAATAATCTATAAAATAATTATATTATTTTTACTATTGCAGGCCACCAAGGATATCCTTGAATTTTTCCGTAAATTATATTTCCAACACTAAATTTTAAACTCATGAAAAAATCTAAATTAATTTTTTGATTAATATATTTTAAATTTTCTTTTGATGATTAATATTATTATTAAAAAATATACTTTTAAAATAAATTTTTAATATATTATTTATATTTAGTCAATATTTAATTTTATTTAAGCTGCTTCTGGAGTTTTTTGTGCTTGACCTTGTGTTTTAGTAGTTTTATTCAAAGTGTTATTTAAAGAAGTAGTTTGATTATTTGGAGCAGTCATAGTATATTGCATACTTTGAGAAGGGTTAATTTGATTTAAAACCATTTCAGAACTTCTTTTAATAATTTCATCAAAATCAATTCCATTTTTAAGATCAATTTTCATTGAAGAAGTAAGGTTTTTATTTAATATTTTTGGTTTTTCAAACTTCTCTAATTTTTCTCTCATTTCATTTCTTAATTTTTCAAGTTCATCTTGTTCAGGAACTTCTTTAGCATTAACTGCATTATCAAACATTTGAATTAATTTATAATAATCTTCAACATTAGAAATAAATTTATTAACACTTGTTTCATTATAAGGTAAATTGGGATCAATGTTAGTTTTATTATTAACATATTCTGATAAATAAGTACCATTTAATTTAGTTAAATACTCATCTGTAGAAGGTTGAATTCTTTTAAATATTTCTCTTTTATGAGCAATATCTTCTTCTAATATTTTAATAGCATTTTCTAATTCTTCAATATTAGCTTTTTTTTCTTCATTAAATTTATCTTTATCTTCAATATTTCCTTTTTTCTTTTCAGCTAAGAAATCAATTTTTTCTTGGACAACTTTTTTCTTATCTTCTAATTCAGTGACATCATTTTCTAAAGAAGTAATATACATTTCAATATTACTCATTTGTTCTTCAGTTTTATGGAAAACAATAGGAAGATCTTCAATAGAATCAACACCAGTATATTCCATCATTCTATTAAAAGCTTCTTTAATCATTTCTGCATTTTTTGAATATTTTTCAATCATATATTTTTTAAATTTATTTATATATTTCCATTTATTTACAACTTCTTCAATAATTGGAGTTCTATCTGAAATTTCTTCTGCTGCAAGTAATTTTATTTGTCTTTCTAATTCTTTTGCATTTGCTCCTTTAAATAATGCTTTTGTATCGGAAACCATTGATAACATTTGTCTTTTTTTAGCTTGTTCTTTTTTTTCTTCTCTTTCTCTTTTTATAAATTCTTCTATTAATTTATGATATTCTTCTTCTAATTCATCTCTATTTTCTTCAAATTGTTTTTGTTGGGCTTTTCCAGTGTCAACACTCTTTTTTAATTCTGCTGTTTTTATTTTTCCTTTTGATTTCTCATTCTTTTTATTGATTTCATCTAATTCTTCTTGTTTTTGTTGATTTGATTGCTTTATTGCTTCTCTTTGAGCTATTGCAATGTTTTTTTGCTTCCTTAAATTTTGAATTTGCTGTTTTAAATCTTCATTACCTAAAATAATACCATTTATATCATTTGTTAATATTTCTAAATGAAGTTGATTTTTTGCCATTTCTTTTCTTGTTTTTTCTTGTTCTTCAGCGAGTTCTTTATCTTTACCTTTTTTTCTTTTAATAGGATCATAAACATGATGTTCTTTTTTTTCTTTGGCTCTTTCAATTTTTTCTTTTTCCTTTTCTTCTTTAGATTGAGCAACTGGTTTTCCTTGTAATTCACAATATGTTCTATATTTCTTATCATAACGCTCAGTGACAATTCTCAAATTAATTTTTTCATGTTCTATTTTTTTAGTAATATCTTGAATTTCTTTTTGAATATCTTCAACAGAAGCTTTAGTAAATTTCTTACCAACTCGTTTTAAGTCTTCTGCAAGATCAGGATCGATATCTTCTTCTTCTTCTACAACTTCCTCTTCACCACCTTCACCATCTTGAGGGTTCTCACCTTCATTACCTTCTTTCCCTTCTTCTCCTTCACCTTCTCCTCCTTCTTGACCTCCATTACCTTCTCCTCCTTCTTGATTCTCCTCTCCTTCTGGCTTAGCTGCTTCTTCTCCTTGAATCTGAGATTGAACTGGTTCTATTTGTGCATCATCTCCTCCTTCTGGTTTGGTCTCTTCTTTTACTTCTTCTTGTTTTTGTTCTTCTTGATCTGCCATTTTAAAAGTTTTTTTATTTGTTAGTTTTTTATTTTTGTAACTTATATAGATGGGATTTTTTAATTATTTTTAGGGTTAGATTAATTTTTTTAATTCTTTTTTTTTTATTTTTTTTAAATATTTAAAATATATATAATTTGTTCATTCGCATGAATCATATAATTTCAATTTAATTTGACATGAAATCACCAAAAAAAAAATAAAAGAATAAAGTTCATTCAATAAAAACAAACTTTTCTTTATATATTTTAACAAAACAATAAATAAAAAGATAATAATTTCCTTATATAATTCAAAAATAAATAAAAAATGGAGCTTAAATCTCTTAAGTATTGGAAAAACCAATCTCCTCCTTTACCAAACATTCCTTTTACTGATCCATTATTTCCTCCAACAATAAATTCTTTAATTAGTAAAAAACTAAATGGAGAATATATAGATATAAAAGAAGGACCAATTCGTTCAAAAAAAATAGATACAATAAATACAATATGGAAGAGATGTTCAGATATATTTAAAAACCAAAAATATCTTTTATTTGAAAATAAAATTGAAATGGAAGATATAAAACAAGGAACATTAGGAGATTGTTATTTTTTAGCAAGTACAGCAGCATTAACAGAATATCCTAATTTAATATATCAAATGTTTAAAACAAAAGAAATTAATTCAGAAGGTTATTTTGAAATAATATTATTTATAGATGGTAAATTTCAAATAGTAATTATAGATGATTACTTACCTATTGATATTAGAACTGGAAAAGAAATATATGCAAGAGGAAATAACAATGAATTATGGGTTTGTTTATTAGAAAAAGCTTGGGCTAAAATTAATGGAGGATATTCAAATATAATAAAAGGTTGGATGCATCAAGTTTTAGAAACTTTTACTGGATTTCCCAGTCAAAGTTTCAATCATAGAAAAACAAATAGTGAGATATTATGGGATGCTATAACTTATGCAAATAATAATAATTGTATTTTATCTTGTTCTTCAAAAAAAAATGTCGAATTTAAAGGATTAATTAATTCTCATGCTTATACTTTAATTGGTGCTTATGAAATTAATAGTCAAGATAAAAAAGTTAAACTTGTCAAATTAAGAAATACTTGGGGATTTGGAGAATGGAATGGTGATTGGGGGAAAAAAAGCCCTTTATGGACCAATGAAGAAATTAAACAAGTTGATTATAATAATAATAATAATGGTACTTTTTATATGAGTTTTGATGATTATTTTAAATTCTTTAATGTTACTGATATTTGCTTTATTCAACATAATAGTTATAGTAAATCTTTTAAGATTAAAGGAGAAGATATTTTCAAAGGACAAATTTTTAATATATATATTGAAGAAAAAGTTTTTTTTAGTGTTTCAGTTATTAGAAAAATGTGGAGATTTAATAGAGAATTGAATGGTACAATTATTCCTTCTGTTTTAATTTTAATGAAATATAATCCTAATGAAAGTTCAAATCAAATGATGTCAGATTTTCAAGGAGTGAATAATTCATATGAAGATGTTACTTTATCTAGAAATTTGGTTCCAGGATATTATGTTATTTACACTTATCATGATTTATTTCATTCTACTTTGAAAGAAGAAGAATACTATTATGTTAAATTTGATTGTAAAGCTCAATTCAAAGTTTTAAAAAGAAGAATGGATGATAATTTAGAAGGATTTCCTTTTTTAAAACAAATGGTTATCCAAGGAGTTGTTTCATCAAGGAAATTTAATCCTGAAGAACGTTTTCAATCTTTTATTTCTTCTTATAGAAAAAGCGGAATTGGACATAGATTAATATATAATCATACTAAAAAAATTATGAAATATATTCAATATACTAAAGATATGAAAAATCAATTTGTTTTATCTCCTTTTAATAAAACTAATACTTTTACTTGGTTTATTCACCCAGGACAAATTAATTGTATATTAACCATGGAAATTGATTCCAAACAAAATTCTACAATATGTCAAAAATCTAAAGGTTTTTATGTAAATAAATATTTTCCAAAAGAAGATAATATTAACATATTTCAATATATTAATGAAAATGTATCTAGAGAAAATATATTAGATATTAATTCTTATTATGATTATGTAACAATGCCATTAGAAAAGGCAAAAGAAATTTTATATTTTGAGCAAATTGATATGAATGAAAATACTTTCAATCAAATTGCACTTGCTGAACAATGTTTAATTAATAAAATATTAAAATTAAATCCTGTTGAAAACGAAAGAAATTTATCTTGGATTTGTGTAGAAGGTGAAAATGGAAAATATGTAGGTCAAATTAATAAAAATGGTATTAAAGAAGGAAGAGGAGCTTTTATTTTTCAAGATACTGTTTATATTGGATATTTTGTAAATAATAAAGAAAATGGACAAGGTATAATATATGATATTAGTTTAGAACATATGAAATATAAGGGAAATTTTGTTGATGGAGTTAAAAATGGAAAAGGTATTTTTTATTATAAAAATGGAGATAAATATGAAGGTGATTTTGAAAATAATAAAAAAGAAGGTTTTGGAATTTTTTATTTTAAATCTGGAAATACTTGGGAAGGACCTTTTCATGATGATAAAATGGATGGAGAAGGAATTTTTAAAGGGAAAAAAGAAAGAAGAATTACATATATTAAAGGAATTTTACAAAAGTAAATTCTTAATACATTAAACATATTAATAATAACTTGTTGTAAATGATGTGATTTCAGAGTGAAATATAATATATATATTATTGAATTATAAAATTATAAAAAATATAATTTTTTGAAATATTCAAAATTTTAAAGAGTTAATATAAATTTTTATATTAATGAATATGAGTATAAATAGTGAATTTTTTTTATTAAATTAATTAATTTAAATAAATGGAAGACAAATACAGAAGGCAATACAAAGATTTAATGTAAAATATAAAAAAAATAAATTATTTAATCATATAGTGAAAATCCAACTACATTAAAAATATTAAAATATAAATTAATACTGAAAAAAAAGGAACTTTCAAAAAATTTTGAAATTCAAAAAATTCCAATGAGTGCTTCAATAAGGCATTTGACTCCTTGGGACATTATTCTTCGTAAAATAAAATTTATAAATATTTTTCATTAATTAGTTCAAAGTAAATATATGGCATTAGATTTTTATGAAGAAAGAAAATGGAAAAAAGCAAGTTGTTTTATTTTTTCTAGATATTGTGCTCAAGAAGTAAAAACAAAAGAAGAAAATAAAAAATTAGATTCATTATATGTTAAATGTCTTAATTTAAATTCTTCTTTAAAAGATACAAAAAATACTTCTTCAATTTCTCTTAGTAATGACAATAAAAATAAAGGTCAATTAATATTTATTTGTAAAAAAGATAATGAATATATTATTAATGAAATTGCAAAGTGGAAAATATGCATAAATGAATTAGAAAATAAATTAAAGGAAGCAAAGTCACAAAAAATTGAAAAATTTTTAAGAATTTTAAATGAGATTGGAAATATAATTAAAAATCAAGAAGAAAATATAAAAAGAATTGATAATGATGAGAAAAAAAGACAAGAATTAAAAAATGAAACTAAAAGTTTTTCTTTAAGTGAATATGCTCTTCAATTACAAACTACTTTTTCTGCAATTACAAATTCTTCTCCTGGTTTTGGTCAAGATTCTCGTTTAGATTTTAAAAATTTACATAAAAAAATTACAAGTTTACTTGATGAAATTACTGGAGAAATTTACCAATCAATTGATACTACAATTAATAATAAAAATTCTAAACATAAAAATACTATTAATGAAAATCCAAATAAAAAACTAAATATTGAAAATAATCAAGATTTGAATATGATAAATCCAAATAATAATATTAAAAACTTTAATTCCAATAACATTATTTCAAATAGTATAGAAAAAAGAAGAGCGGATATTAAAAATATAGAAAATAAAAATCTTGAAGAAATAACTAATGAATTAATAGGAAATAATATATCTACAATAATATTTAATATTAATGATGATTATTCATCAGAAGAAATTCTAGATTTCTTAGGAGAAATTCATAATACAGATAAATTTGAACAATTACCTTCTTATGATTATAAAAAAATTCAAAATGAAAAAATAGATTTAAATTCAATAAAATTAAATTTCGAAAATGTTTACTTTAAAACTTTTCCTTCTGTTTACTTTAATGATAATTCTAGTAGAAATAAAAAATTAATTGAAAAAGATATTATTGCTTTAAAATCTCAAACAAAGAAAAAAAAATCACCAGATTCAGAACAAAATGATATTTATTCAAAATTAACTCCTTTACAAAAATTAGTTTTAATTTGGGGAATATCATTATATGGAAAAAATGAGTTTATATTAAATGATATTTGTAATTCGTTTTCTTTTACAAAAAATATAAATTTAGATAATGAAGATATAGAATTCATAATTGAAAAAATATTAGAAGAAATAAATGTAGATATGTTAGCAAGTAATTTTAATTCTTTAGTTTCTAAAACTTTTAGAAATATTCCAATTAATATTGAATCTCCAATTCATATTACTACAACTTCTAGATTTAATTATAATTATCAATTGAAAGATTTTTTCTCAGGAAAAATTAAAACTTTAACTGATTCTAAAGAAATAGAAAAGAAATATAAATTAATAAAATATTCTTTTGGTAGTATTGAAAAGAGAAATAATCAAAATAATGAAAATATTCATTTTATTTATAATAATCCTTTTTTTGAAAATTATTATATGAAAAGAAAATTTAGTTATGCTATAATGGAACAAATGAAAAAATTATGTGATCAAATAAATGAAATTTCAGAAAAAAATGTTTCTCAATATGATTATTATCAAATGAAAGAAATTCCAAAATTAGAATCTGCAAAAAATAATTTAAACCACAAAAAAAAAGTTAATGATATAAAAAGTTATGAAAATATTAGAAAAGCAAAAAATAAAAAATTAAACAGAGAAGAAGTTTTAAAAGATTTAGAATCGAGCAAACAACAAATTGATGTTAAAAAAATAACAGATAATGTATTAGATGAACAAAATAATGATTGTAAAAATATAGGAAGACCAAAAATAATGGAAGTATTATCATTTTTTTGTTATGAAACAATAGAAAAAGAATGGAAACAATTAAGAGCTACTTGGTATCAAAATAATTCTAAATTTAATCCAAAATATAGAAAAGGGAAATTTGAAGTTAATCAACAAATTCAAAATCGAATGCAACAAAATAATAAAAAATAATCGTAATATAGAAATTAATATTTTTAAAAATATTAATGTCAAAATTAATTTTATAATATGTTAATTTTTTGTAAATTTATTTTATAATTTGTTTTAATAGTTTAATTAGTTTATTTCTTTATTATTTTTCTAATTTTCTTTTTTATTGGTTCTCTTTTATTATTCTCTTTTGTAAAAATTGACTTAATGTTGAATTGAGTTTAAATAAATTTTGGAATTTTTTATTTTTATTTCTTGGAGACAATTTGGAATCATTGGTTGATAATCTTTTTTCATTCTTGTTTGAGGAAGTTATTTTTTTTAATTTTATCAATATTATTTTCCATTTTATTTATTTATTTTAATTTAATTAATTAAATGAATTGGGAATTTTTTAAATTTTTAAAAAATGTATGGGAAAAATTTATTAATTGTCTTAAATTAATTAAATTCAATTAATATATCAATTTTTATTAATTTTGCAAAAAAAGAAAATGTAATAATTTTAATTAAAATTTTTATTTTAAAACAAAAAAGAATAAATTAAAAAACTTATTTTGGGGTTTTTTGAGCATTTTTATATACTGTTTCCAAATCATTATATTTTTCTTCAATTTCTTTTATATTCAGTATTTTATTAGCTTTTAACCAATGAGAAATTGCTTCAATTTTATCCAATAATACTTTTTTATTCACTTCTCCTAAATTATTTTTCAATTTTCCACTTAAAATTTCTTGTTTAATATTTAAAGAAAATTGTTCTAATTTAACTCTCGCTTCAATTTCTTTACTTCTAATCAAATCATCTTTTTTCAAAGATTCAGCCTCTAATATTAATCTTTCTATTTCTTCTTTACTTAATCTTCCTTTATCATTTTTAATCACTAAATTACCATTATCCATATCATCAGTTTGAACTTGAACATTTAATATTCCATTATTATCAATAATAAATATAATTTTAATTATAATTTCACCTTTTGGTTTCTTTTCTAATCCTGTTATTCTTATTTGACCTAATTTATGATTATCTTTTGTTAATTTTCTCTCACCTTCAAATACTTCTACCATAAATGATGTTTGATTATCTCTTGCTGTTGAAAAAGTTTTTGATTTCTTACATGGTATACTTGTATTTCTTGGAATTATTACTTGCATATTTCCACCAAGAGTCTCTATTCCAAGTGAAAGTGGTGTTGCATCTATAAACTCTATTTTTGAAACTCCTTCACTTTTATCTTCTTTATCATCTTTATCATCTTTATCATCTTTATCATCTTTATCATCTTTATCTTCTTTATCTTCTTTATTTTCTTTATGTTTGTTATTACTGTTATTTCCATTATTATTTAAAATATCACTATTATAATTTGGATTATTTGAAACAAAAATTTCATCGTCTTCATTATCATTAATATCATTCATTAATGAAGCTGTTACTGCAGCTCCATAAGCAATGGCTTCATCTGGTGAAATTGATCTACTTAATATATCTTTATGGAAATAATCAATTAATATTTCAGCAACTTTAGGAATACGAGAAGAACCTCCAATAAGAACAAGTTCTTCAATATCATATCTCGTTAATTTAGAATCTTCAATAGCATCATTTAATGGTTTTTCTAATTTATTAAATATTTCTTCACATAAATTTTCAAAATCTATTCTAGAAATAGAAAGATTTAAATCTTCTCCTTCTGCTAAAGAATCAATATCAATTTGTGCTTCTATTGAAAATGAAAGTTCTCTTTTAGCTTTTTCAGCAGCAACTTTCAATCTTCTTAAAGCTTTTTTATTATTACTAACATTAACACCAGTTTTCTCTTCAAATTCTTTAATTAAATAATTAGTAAGAATATTATCAATATCTTCTCCACCTAAATGAGTATCTCCACTAACAGCAAGAACTTTATATTTAGAATTTTCTATTTTTAAAATAGAAATATCTAAAGTTCCACCTCCAAAATCAAAAACTAAAATATTTTTTGGTCCTTTACAGTTAGTTTCCAATCCATATGCAATAGCAGCAGCAGTTGGTTCATTCATAACTCTTTGAACTTTCAATCCTGCAATTTTTCCAGCATCTTTCGTTGCTTGTCTTTGACTATCATTAAAATAAGCAGGAACAGTTATTATAGCTTTTTCAACAGAACTTCCTAAAAAATCCTCAGCATTTTTTTTTAATTTTTCAAGTATCATAGCTGAAATTTGTTCTGGGAAATATCTCTTTGTTTCTCCTTTATATTGGATTACATATTGTGGTCTATCACTATTAGGTTCTTTTTCTAATTTGAATGGCCATAACTTCTTATCTCTTTGAACTATTGGATCATCAAATCTACGACCTATTAATCTTTTTGCGTCATAGATTGTGTTTTCTACATTCTTTGTTATGTTATTTTTAGCTGCATCACCTACTAAACGCTCTTGAGGAGTGAAAGCCACTACAGAAGGAGTTGTTCGAGTTCCTAATTCATTTGGGATTATTTCAATTTTTCCTCGAAATACTCCTACACAACTATAGGTTGTTCCTAAGTCTATTCCTATCGGATTCGACATTTATTTTATATATCTTTTTATTTTTATATTTTTTATTAAATCATTATATTTAAACGTCTTTTGGAGTTTTTATTTTTTTATGCTTAAAAATGAGAAATATGAAGCGATTATTATTAATTATTTTGATTATATTTATTTTTTATAAAATATTTTTATTCTTGAAATATGTCTATAAATCCTTTTTGCCCTTTGCTTTGTGGTCAAAGAACCAATAATATATTAGAACATATAAAAAATATTTGTAAAAACAAGGATTTATTAGGAGATAAATATTTCCAATGTCCATATAATCCAGAACATATTTTTGGAAAAAAAGTTTTTCAATTACACGTTGATAGATGTCCAGATAGATTTAAAAAGAAAAATGAAAAAGCAGAAGAAGACGAAAAAGAAGAAGATGAGAAAGGAGGAAATATAATATTTGAAGAAGAAGAAGTTGATGATAATGAAAAAGAAAATGAAAACAAAAACACTTTATTTGTAAGACAGCATAAAAGAAATAATACTGCTTCAAATATAGATAAATTTCATCATCAATCAAAATTAAAAAATGCTTTATTATTTCCAAAAGATAATCAAGGAAATAGAAAAAGTATAATAAGTGTATTTAAAAGTAGATTTCAAATTGAAAGAGAAGAACAGGAAGAACAAAATAAAGTTAAATTACATAATATATTTACAAAAAGTAAAAATCATTTTTATGAAAATGATAATAAAGAAGAATCTACAATGATTAAAAATAATTCATTAAAAGATTTAAATTATAAAGGAATATTAAAACATAATAAATTAACAGAAGAAGATTACAAACATCAAAAAAGTAATTCAATAAGTAAATTTCCATCAAGAAAAAAAGAAGAAACTCAAGAAGAACCTTTAATAAACTTTAATGAAGATGAATCAGAAACAGAAGGAAATCTTAATTTACATAATTTTAAAAGAGGAAAAAAAAGAAGTGTTTCTTTTAAAGGATTTGTTAAAGTTTTTGTTTTTGAAGATAAAAATAAAAAAAAAATTCCAAAAAGAAGTGCTTTTGCAAAATCAAATTTAAAACATGAAGAACCAGAG
Source organism: Isotricha intestinalis (assembly GCA_023807065.1). Taxonomy (NCBI): domain Eukaryota; phylum Ciliophora; class Litostomatea; order Vestibuliferida; family Isotrichidae; genus Isotricha; species Isotricha intestinalis. Next base: position 14,065 of record JAJJLU010003531.1, read on the forward strand.
AATAAAAGTGAAGATAATATATCTGATGTATATATGAAATCTTTATAATGTTTATTTTTTTAATTTCATATAGTGAAATTTTCTTTTATCATTGAATTATAGTATATGTATTGAAAAATAATAAAATAATTGATTTAATTTTTTTATATTTTTTTAACACACTTCTATTTATTTTTTACTATATAAATAAATCATTTTTCATTTTTTTCAATAAAGAAAAAAAAATGTCTTCAAGATTTTTTTGTCCTTTACTTTGTGGAACAAAAATTTCAAATTTAGCGCTTCATGTAAAAACATGTGTAAATAAAAATATGATTGGAAAATATTTTTTAAGATGTCCGTATAACCCAAATCATATTATTAAAGCAAAGGTATATGAAGGTCATATTGAAAATTGTGATGATAGACCTAAAAAACAAGAAAAAGAAGAAGAAAAAGAAGAAATTGAAGAAAAAAAAGAAGAATTTGAAGAAAAAAAAGAAGAAAAAAAAAATGATAATAATAATTTTAAAATTATTAAACTTTTTAATTCTCTTGAAACTTATGAAAAAACTGATGAAAAAAATGAAGAATCAATTGAAGAAGATGATAAAGAAGATTTAAATGAAGGTTTTTTTGAAGAAAGTGAAGAAGAAAAAGAAAATTTTTATAAAGATTCTGAAAGTGAAGATGATAGTTTTGAAAAAGAAATGAGAAAAATTAAAAATAAAATTAATGCAAAGGGAATAATGAAATCCTATGATTTAAATAAGAAAAAAGATAATGATGATGATTATGAATATGAAGAAATTGAAGAAATAGAAGAAATAGAAGAAATTATTGATGATAATGATAAAAAAAATAAAAATGTTAAAAAAGTTAAACAAATTAAAAATATTACTCCAAATAAAAAATATCAATATGATTCAAAAAATATTTCTCCGACTAAAAAAATTGAATATAACATAAAAAACATTACTCCAAATAAAAAAGAAGAATATGAAATAAAAAATATTTCTGAAAAAAAACCTCAAATAAAAAATAATGATAATAAAAAAGAAGAAATTAAAAATATTATTTCTTCAATTAAAAAAAATGAGAATAAAAAATATGAGAGTGATATAAAAAAAAATGTTAATAAAAATGAATTGAATGAAAATAAAGATAATAAAATTAATACAACATCAAAAAAAGATTTAAATAATAATGAAAGTGAAAAATTATATAATCTTTTTAGAAAAGCTCTTAATGAAGAAATTAAAAATGAATTGGTTAAAGCTTTTAAAAATGGAGAAGAAGAAGATTTAGAAGAATTAGAAGATGAAAAAGAAGAAGAAGAAGAAGATGAAGAAGAAACTGAAGAAGAAAAAAAAAAAATTAATGAATTAAAAAAAAGAATTGTTTCTGATGTTATTAAACCTTATATTAATAAAATTGAAAAACAAATTAATTTTGATAATAAAACTGAAGTTGATATTGATAAATTGTTTTCTGATGATGATGAAGAAAATGAAGAAATTGAAGATGAGAAAAAAGATAAAAATAATTCAAACGAAAAATTCGGAAAAAGAAGTTCTCAAGATAAATTTTTTGTAAAACATTTAAAATCTGCAATTGGTATTATTAATAGCAATAATTCAGAGAAACCAAAAGAGGATAAAGACAAAAGTAAAAATATTAGAAATTACAGTAATAAAGATAATTTAAATGATGAATTAAATGAAAATAAAATTGATACTCAAAAAATAAAAAGAGATAATTTTGATAAAAAAATATTAAATGAAAAAGAGGAAAAATTAAATGAAAAAAATGATGAGAAAAATGAAAACGATGAAAAAATAAATGAAGATAATGTGAATAATAATAATTTAAATGAAAAAAATGAATGTGAGCAAAAATCAAATGAAAAAAATGAAAATAATGATGAAAAAAATGTAAAAGATGAAAAAATAAATGAAGATAATGTAAATGATGAAAAATTAAATGAAGATGTAAAAGATGAAAAAATAAATGAAGATGTAAAAGATGAAAAAATAAATGAAGATAATGAAAATGATGAAAAATTAAATGAAGATGATGTAAATGAAGAAAAATTAAATGAAGATGATGTGAATGGAGATAAATTACATGAAAAAAAAATAAATGATGAAAAATTAAATAATGAAGATAATATTAACGAAGAAAAAACAAAGGAAGATAATGGAAATAATGAACAAGTCAAAAATAAAATACAAGAAAAAACTATTAGCAGTATTTATATTAATAGAAACAGAAACAATTCAAATAAGATTGATAACGAAAAATCAAAAAATAACAATAATGAACAAGAAAAGAATGAACAAAATAATAACAAAGAAAAGAAAGTTGATAGTATTATTATTAATTTAAGTAAATTAAATAGAAATAGAAATACAAATACATTAAAAGAGAAATCAAATATCAATAACAATAATGAAAATGATAATCAGGAAAAATTAAATGAGAGTGATAAGAATAAAGAAAAACCACAAGATAATATTAATAAACGAAATAGATTTAATCAAAATAATTCAAACAATGAAAAATCTGTAGATAGTATTATTATTCAATTAAAGAAAAAAAATGATAACATTAAGGATGAAAAATTAAATGAAGAGAATAATAAAGAAAAGCAAAACAATAATTATATGTATAATAAAAGAAATAGATTTAATTATAACTTTTACAATCAAAAATCTGTTGATAGTATTAATATTAATAGAAATCCTTTAAATGACAATAATAGTAATGAAAAATTAAATGAAGAAAACATTGATGATAAACAATTGAATGACAATAAAGAAATAACAAAAGATAATAGTATTTATAGCAAAAGAATTAGATTCAACAACAACAACTTTAGGAGTAATAAATCCGTTGATAATATTATTATAAGTAGAAAACAACCAAATGAAAATAATAATAATGAAAATATTAATAACGAAAAATTAATTGATAATGATAATAATAAAGAAAAAGGAAATGATAATATTATTTATAATAGAAGAAATAGATTTAACAATAATAATTCAAACAGTGAAAAATTTAATGATTTTATTAATAAAAGAAGAAGATTCAATCAAAATAATTTCAATAAAGACCAATTGAATGATAGTATTCAAATGAACAAGGAAAAAATAAATGAAAATCATGAAAAAGAATATGATTCAAATAATTCAAATGAGAATCTTCATGAAAGAGAAAGTTCAAATGATAGCATTATTTATAATAAAAATAGATTTAATCGTAATAATTCCAACAAAGAAAAATCAGGTGAGAGAATAATAGGAAAAAGTAGATTTAATATAAATAATTCTAATAAAGATACATTAAATGATAATAATATTAATAATGATAATTTAAACGATAGTCTTATTATTAATGAAGATAGAATAATTAATAAAATTATTATTGATGATGATGATGATGACAATGATAATGATAATGAAAAAGAAAATATTGAGAAAATTGAAGATAAACCAGTTTATGTTTCAAGGTTTCAGAGAAGACAACAAAGAAGTAATACTGAAAAACCTCATTTACATAAATTAAAAAAAAGTTGTTTAAAAGCAAATGGGACTGATAAAAATATTCAATCCAAAAAAAAAAGTGTAAGATTTCAAAGATTTGCAAAAGTATTTGTTTTTAGTAAAAATGAAGATAATAATAAAAATAATACAGTTAGTAGATTCAGCAGAAAAAATGACAATCAAAATGATAAAGGAGTATTTTTGGAAACTTACATGAAATTTATTTAAATAGCAATAAAAATTTAGAAAAAAAAAATTTGTATAAATATAAAAAACATTTTTATATAGTATGATTATGTGATAAAAATTTTTTATACATTTTAAAAATAAATTATTTATTCTATAACAAATCAATTTTTTTTAATTATTTTTTATAATACAATATTTTTTATGTTTTAATTGTGATATTTTAAAAATGCAAATTGTAAAAAAATTCAATATTTTAATATTTACATTATCTCATTTATATATTTTTTTTAACTCAATATGATTTTGTTATTTTTTTAAAAAACCATGATTAAAAGATAATTGAGTTAAATTAAAAGAAAATTGAGTTTTTCCTTGTTTTTCTTTATCTTTCGAATAATTAGTTTCAGTTAACAAGAAATTTTTTCTTCCAGCATTTTTTCCTTTATTAAAAAAAGTAATTGGTTTAGGTTTTTTTTTAGAAAATTTCAATTTATTTCCGATTAATTGTTTTTCATCTTCAGGATTAAAAAAGTAAAAATCATCATTATTTTTATTATAATCTTCTAAAGTATTTCCTAAAATTGTTTTTGTAATAAAATCTTGTCTATTATTTTTTAAAACATTTTTTTTCAACTTTGAAAAAGCTAAATCCGGTTTTTTAATTATTAATTCTTCATTTTGACTTTTATTATATTGTTTTACCGATTTATTTAAAGAAAATTCTGTTGTTACAGTTTTACCATAATATGTATTTGAAAATGAATAGAAAAGGGTTTTTATATTATTATTACTATTAATTGAATTATTTTGATATTCTTTTAAAGGATTTATTAAAGGTAATACTTTCTTTTTTATACATAATGTTTTGGGCTTTGGAAAATTAGTTATAGTTTTACTTCTTTCTTTTACTAAATCAAAAGACTGAATTACAGTATTATTATTTTTTATATTATTATATTTTTTGTTATCTTTTTTTACTTCTTCAATCCCATATATTTTATTCCAATAAATAATATTTTCATCATCATTTCTAAATTCTCCAAATAAAGAATTTTTATTACAAAAATTAATTTTTAATAATCTTTGAACCATTAAAACTTTTTTTCGAAATTCTATTTTTCTCCAATTATTTAAAACAGAAGGATAATTTTTATATATATTTTTAAATATATTCATATCAATAGCAAAAATTGAAGCTCTATTAGAAACACAAACAGCACTACATAAATAACTACCTTTATATAATAAATCATCCATTCCTAACATATCTCCTTTTTTTGCATATATTAATGGAACATTAATTTCTTTTCCTATATTCAATAAATCTCTTTTTTTAGGTTGAAAATTTCCAATTTCCTTTAAATATAAATGTAATTTCCTATTTGATAAATTATATGTTGTTAAAAGAAATTCTCCTTCTTGAACAAAATAAATTTCATCTCTTTCTTGTCCTTGTTTAAATATATAATCTCCTTTCATTAATTTTCTATTAATAAAAAAATTCCAGTAATTATCAAAATTGAATAAAGAAATGTCTTTAAACAATTTAGTATTAAAAATAAAATGAATATTTTTCTTCTTATTAATTTCTTGAATATGTTTAAGAGATTTTTGATAAGCTGAAGAAGTTAAAACGCCAAAATATGAATGTTCTCTAATAAAAATTGTAGCAGTTCTTAGATTATTTTCATTAATTAAAGCTAATTCTCCAAAAGAAGCACCTTGATATAAATCAGTAACTTTAAAATACCCTGTTAATTTAATATCATGAGTATAATGCATTTTATCTATATTTATATATTCTGCATTTATTAACCTTATATAATTTTCTAATGAAAATTCTTTATCTTCTTCGTATTGATGATGTTCTTCTTTTTTATTTTCGACTTTTTTGTTAGATATATTTTTTTTTTCTTTTTCACTTTCTAATGTATCTCCTTCTATTATTTGGATAATATTATCTTCTGCACTGTTTCTTCTTATAAATTCAATAGATTTTCTATGTTTTTCTTCTAAATTTTCTTTATGAATATCATATAATGTTCTTCTTAGACTAAATTCAACACTTCTTCTTCTTATTCTATAATGATTTATTGGAGGTTTTATTTCTTCAATTTCTTTTTTTTTCAATTCAAAACTTTTTGTCATTTTATTCACCTTTCTTAATTTTTTATATAAATCTATTTTAAAATGAACTTTTTGAATATTGCTTTTTGTTCTCTTATGACTTATTCTTTTTTCTTTTAAAATATCCTGTAATTTCAAATAAGGTAATTCAGCAAAATTATCAGAAAATGTTTTTTCTAAAAGATAATTTTCTCCTAATTGATGAAGTAATTTTAAATGATAAATATATTGATTTTTTGTCATTTTAACTGTGATTGTTTTTGGAACAACAACACTTACACTTCCTGATAAAATAACATAAAATGTATTTCCTATATCACCTACTTTCATCATAAATTCATCTTTTTTATATTCTTCACAATATAAATCATGTGCAATTTTTCTTAATAAAGACATTATATCAAAATCAAAAGGTTGACCTTGTAAAATTGATGATACAAAGGCTTTTAAAGTTAATAAATAATGACTAATTACATATAAGTCATTTTCATCTTTTTGATATTTTGATAATATCATTTTTATTATTGTAAATGTTTCTGTTAATTGGAATATTTCTTCATTTAATGAATTACCTTTTTCTTTTTCTTCTATTATATCTTTTAAGACTTTTATTGTTTTATTATCATTTAATCTTATTTGAGAGAATAATTTTTTATTTGAAGTCCTTCTTTTTATTTCTTCCATTTATTTTTTAGATTATTTTTATCATTTAACAATCTTTTTTTTAAAAGTTATATATTAAAATGATTAAAATTATTATAATTGAATGCTAATTGATTTAATAATGAAATCACGAATAAAAATAAAATAGAAAAATAAAAAAAATTCAAATGATAAATATTTATTTATAAAACATGAAAATGATTATAACTTTTATTTATATTTTACTTCCATTTAATATATTGTCAGTTTTGGTTTTCAAATTTAAAAAACAATCTTATTCTCAAGAAATGAAATTTGTAGATTATTTAATTTCAAGTAATTTAATAACGACATTAAAAATTGGTACTCCTGAACAAAATATTCCAACTTTAATATCATCAAATACATCTCTTCTTATGATTCCAGGAATAGAAATGAAAGGAAAATTTAAAGAAAATTCTTCTGAAACTTATAAAAAAAGGAAAAACGATAAAGAATATCAAACATCAATATGTTATTCAAAAGGATATTTATCTCAAGATACAATAAATTTTGAAGATGAAAAAGGAAAATCTATTTCTCAAAAAGATTTTCCTTTTTACTTACCAATAAAATTGAATTATGAATATCCTTCAAATACAATTCCAAATGCATATATTGGTTTTAGTTATAAAGGAAGAAAAGATAGAGAAAGTTTAATTCGTTATTTAAGTGAAAAGTCTATTATTAATCAACAAATATTTACATTAAAATTCACAAAAGAAAATGAAGGTGAAATTATAATTGGAGATTTCCCACATATATATGATAATAAATATAATGAAGAATATTTTATAAGTTCAAGAATAGAATCTTCTTCTTTATTTCCATCTTGGGAACTTAAATTTAATAAAATATTTTTTGGAAAAACCAATATTATTTATTTAAAAGCTTCTCTTGACTTTGATTTAGGAGTGATTTATGCTCCTGAATATTTACAATATTATGTTTTAAAAGAATTTTTTGATGATAAATTAAAAGATAATTCTTGTCAAGAAATATATAATGCATTCTACAATCTCACTTATTATTCATGTGACAAAAAAGTTAATATTAAACAATTTCCTAGTTTAACTTTTACATATGATGAATTTGGTAAAACTTTTACAATAACTTATAAAGATTTATGGCTTGAACATGATGATAAATATTATTGTTTAATTGTTTTTCCTGAAGTTTTTTATTCTTGGTGTCTTGGAACTCCTTTTTTAAAACAAGCACAATTTATTTTTCAAGTAGATAGAGGTGAAATTGGATATTATACAAAAATTAATGCTTTTTCATTTCCCTTGTTTTTAATTATAGTCTTTATAATTATAATAATTGCAATGGTTTATATTTTATTATTTAAAAAACCTTATTTCATGAAGAAAAAAAAAGCAAGTGAATTACTTGAGACATTGGATTCTAACCCACTTGAGAAATAAAAATTAATTTTATAATTATATAAATTAAAATAGAATTAAAATAATATTTAATAGTATTTTTGAAAAAATGAATTAATATAAAAATCTCTTAAAAAAAATAATTTAAATATTTATTAATTTGTGATTATTAAATTAATCATTAAGACTTTTGTTATCAATATAATATTATTCAAAACACAATTATAAAATTTATCATGAAATTAAATTAGTTATAAATAAATAACAAAGGAACAACTATTCATTGAAAACTAAAAATAATTTTTACTATATTTTTATTCAATCAATATTTATCATATCAATTTCAGGGTAAATATCATATTTATTTTATAAAAAAACGCTTAAATTTTTTAAATTGATATAATTAATGGAATATTAATTTTACCTTTCTGTTTCAGAAAATTCAAAATTTAGTTTGAAAATATACATCATATTTATAAAGATAATAAAAGAGTTTTAGAATATTTTTCTGTGAGCATATAATGATAAATTAAAGTAAAAAATCACATTAATTAATGATTCAATTTTGATTAAACAATAAACAAATTATATATTAAATAATTATTGTAGTGGGAATTAAAAATAAAGATTAATATAAAAAATATAAATTTTCTATTATTTAAGAAATTTAATATCACATTAATATTTAAATTATAAAAAGAAGATTATTTTTATGTTTTTTTACCGATTTTCAATTTATTTTTTATTGGGTAATTTTAATTTATTAAAACACCGAGGTTTTTATAAAAAAGAAAATAGAGAATTTTTAATCTTAAAACAATAAATTAGTGAGAATTGACTCATAAATTATTGTAATTAATTAAAAATACAATTAAAATATATAAAATGAAAATGAAGGTAAAGATGTTAAAATATATTATATATTAATTAATATTATTTATGAATTTTAATTAAATTAATGGGATGTAAAAATTGTGTTAATGAAAACAGTGATAATAATTCTGAATTAATCACAGCAAATAAAATACCAAGTTTTTTTTTAAAAAATAAAAATTCATCTTTTGATGAGATAAAACAAGATATTTTAGAATTAATAAATTTAAAAAGAAAAGAATATGGAGTAGAACCTTTAATTGAAAACAAAGAAATTAGTGAAATATCACAAAAATACGCAGAAAAAATTTCTGAAAATGAAAATTTAGTAAATTCAAATAACCAATATAATGGTGAAAATTTAGGAGAGTCTATTTTTTGTTATTCAACTTTATTAGATGCAAATGGATTGATAACTAGATTATGTAAAAACGAAAAAAAATATGATTTTAGTCATAAAGAAGAAATTCCTTCTCATTTTACTCAAATGATATGGAAAAATTCTCAATCAATTGGAATAGGAATTAATAGAAATAATAATTCTGGGCATATGTTTTATATCTTAAATTATTATCCTTCTGGGAATATTAGTGGAAAATATAAAGAAAATATTAATAAAAAAAGGAGGGCTTCCTAATTAAAAGATTTTTTATTAATTTTATTTTATCTTTTTATGGGTTTTACAATAATTTATTAATAAGTTTTTTTTAGATCAGAACAATAATTATCTATATCTAAGATAAATTTGATTAATATATTATATTCATTTTTATAAATATATATTTCATTTCTAATCAATGTAATTTCTTTTAAGAAATAATTATTGATATTATTATTTTCTCTTGATTGAATTGATGAATATAATAATTCAATTTGAATATAATAAATATTTAATAAACAAAATATTAAATCAATCTTATTTTGAATAACTTTTTTATAATCAATAATTTGAATAATATAATTTTCAATTGATTTTCCTTTATTGTCAGATTGTATATATTTTATAAAATCTTGTTGCATAAAAGATATCAATTGTTGTAATAAATTTAACATTTCATCAAATTGACATTTAAATTGGTTAATTATATTTGGATTTAAATTAATTGAAATATTAGTAATTGTATTTTTTGAATTAGGACTATAATTTTTTATCATTTCATTTGGAAGATGTTCATAATATTTTGAATTATCTTGTAAAAAATAATTTAATAAATTATAAAAATTATTTGAATTAATTTGATTTAATAAACATTTTTTACAAGTAAACTTTAAATTTGCTTGATATAATTCCTTTTCTTTTTTTTCATTATTTTTAATAATATGTTGTAATAATTCTTTATTTTTAAAAAAGATATGCTTATTCCAAAGAGTTCCATTTGGAATGCAAACAAAGAGATAAGTTAAATATAATAAAAAATCTTTTAAATTTTTAAATTTTAAACCATAAATATTATTTGGTATTGTTTTTTGGCAAATTTGACATATTTTTGGTTCATTATTTTTTACTTCATTATCATCATTGAAAAATTCCACTCTATAAACAATTAATATTAATTTTTTTATTTGTTCATTATAATTAGGGTTTTTATTAGTTTCATCTAATGTGTTATATAAATATTCTATTTCTTTAGAAGGTATTGTTTTATTATTTTTTGGAATCTTTGTTATTAAAAAAATTAATGAATTTTCATTTTTTTTTTCTGAGTTTTTTGTAATTTTTTTTGAAGAAGCAATTTCATTTTTTAAAAATTGCATTGATTATATAAATTCTATAAAAATATAATATAATATATTCAATTAATTATTATGATTAATAATTTTATAACTTTTTACTCCCTAAACATTTATAAAAATAAAAAATTAAAAATATTATTAATATATAATATGAATTTTAGAAAGATAATTTTTTTTTTTTTGAGATTTAAAAAAATAATAAATTAAAAACTTGAAGAAACATTAAAAATGTCAGGATTAAATGAATTAAATAATAATCTTATGAAAATCAAGTTAAATCAAAAACAAAATAAATTGGCAACTTTTATTTATGACACAAAAATTGGTTTATTTCTTTTATTTAATGAGTTATTAAAAGACTATAAACCATCTCTTCTATTTGAATGTGTGAGTATAATTATACAATATTGTCAATTATTATATTTTCCATTCAATGGATATGTAAGAATATTTTTTAAATTTAGTTTGATATAGAATGGAAAAATGAAAAAATATATTCTCAAATTAGTGGAATTTTCAAATATTTTTTACTATTAACATTTAGTAAATCTAATAAAATATTATATTTATCAATGTTCTATTTTTGTGTTTTCATAAATTTATTAATTTTTATAATTATAGTATATACTTTACAAAAATTTATGAATAAAAAATATAGATTTAAATATCTTCTCCCTATATTAAAATATATTTTACCATTAATGTCAAATACTTTTTTCTTACCAATGTTCTTTGTATTTATGAGTGCTTTTGATTGTACAACAGAAAATACTTCGTTATACTCAGATGAATTAAAATGTTATACAATATTTTTTTATATAAATGATATTATTTCATTTATAAGTTTAATATTATATGTTCCTATGTGTTTATTAGTTGTTACTCTTTTTTATGAATATGCTTTAGAAAGTGAAACAAAACCTCTTTCTAAAACAACTTCAATTCCAGATGTTTTTTTCTTTTGGGAAAAAATGTTAATAACTTTCATTTTTGTTGTTACAGATGGAGAATTTTATATTCATTTATTTTTAATATTGACTTTAATTATTTTTTCTTCTTTTTCTGTTTATTTGAATTATATATATGAAAGATATAACGAAGAATTATTAAATTATATGCATAAATTCCTGTCTTTAACTTTTTTATGGGCTTCTCTTTGTTTAGGAATAGGAAAATTAACTATGAACATTAAATTTAATGGTTGTTTAGGGTTATTTTTTTCGGTTGAACCTATGTTTTTTTTAATTTTATTTTATAGAAAAAAAAATCTAAAAAGTTTCCTTTATAAAATTGGAAAAAAAGAGACTTTAAAAGAAACACTATTACATATTAAAAATTTTTTATATTTATTTGATAATAAAAATGAATATAGAGAAGTTAAAATAATCTTAAATAGTTATATTCAAATTTATGAAGAAACATGTACAATAAAAAAATGTCCTTTAAAAAAATATTTGAAATTATTAAAAGAGGGAATAGAAGCAAATGGATGTTTATTACAACATGCAAATTTATTATTTACTTTAGGAATAAATAAATATCCTGATAATGTAGAAATTAAATTTGCTTATGCTTTATTTTTATTAAAAAAATTAAACAGAAGGAAAAAAGCAGCTAATTATTTAAAAAGTATTAAAGCTTTATCTCCTACAATTGAAGAAGAATTTATTATATTTAGATGTAAAAGAATTTTTGAAGATAATTTATCTGATTTAAAAGAAGGAGATGGGGATAATTATGATATTATTAAAGAATTAAAATTTAGAAATCATAACAAAACTTTTATAGACTTAATCAAAGAATCTTCTACTCTTTATATTGATTTTTGGAATCAATTATTAGATTCTTATTATAATGACAAAGAAAATGTAAATGAATTAAATAATTGTGGAACTAAAATAAATAGAATTAATGATGAAATTGAATATATTTTTCATGAAATGAGAAAATTAAAAGCAAATAATATTGAATTATTAAAGATTTATTATGAATTTGTGTCAAAAATATTATGTGACAAAAAAAAATGTTTTCAATATAAAAATATAATAAATGAGTTAAATCAAGAAAATATAAAAAAAAATGTAGCAGAATTTAAAAATATAGATATTAAATTATTGAATCGTAATGATTATTATCAATATATTGTAGCTTCGACTGAACCAGATAATTTTGGAGTTATAATAAATGCTTCTTTAAGTATTGGAGAGATTTTTGGATATAATAAAAAAGATTTAATTGGTCAAAAAATTAATGTGTTAATACCAGAAAATTTTCAAGAAGAACATACCAATTTATTAAAAAAAAAGCTAAAAACATATAATAAAAAATATTTTGATGAAGAAATAAGAACAAATATGGAAATAAAGGAAATAAATACTTTTGGAAAAACAAAATCAAAATATTTAATGGAATTAAATATGAAGGTAATATTACATCAAACTGAATATAACGACAAATATTTTGTAGCTTCAATATCAAGAGAATCATCATTTTATCATACTTTTAACGATTTAAATAAAAAGAAAACATGTTATATTTTAACAGATTTACATTTAATAATAAAAAACTTTACGCCTAATACCTCTTTTTTAATTGGTGTTTCTTCAGATATTATGAATAATAACATTGAAATAACATATTATATTAGAGAATTATATGAAGAATTTTTAAAATTAGCAGTTGAAATAAATGAATTGAAACCTTATAAAAAATTAATGTTAAAAAAAAAAATATTAATCAAAAAATTTTCAACTCCTACTTTAATTAATTGGAAAAGAAGTGATTTTTCAGAATCAATGTATGTTTCTACTAGAATTGCTGATATTTTAAAAAGAAGTCAAATTAATTCTAAAGAACCTCCAAAAGGAAATGTAATTGAACTTTTATTTTATATGACTGTAAATGAAGTTATTATTAATGGAAAAACAGTTGGTTATATTTTTAAACTAGAAAAACCTAATGAAACAATTAAAATGTCTACTTTATTTAAAAATTCAGAAATTAAATATAAAAAAGTACACAATTTAAGTAATACAATTCTTAAAAGTACTATTGATATTCCTAAAGAAAATAATTTATCAGTTTCTCCTGATTATGTTCCTATTTCAGATATGTGTTTTGAATTAGATGTAAATACTTTTAAATATAAATTAAAAAGAAATAATAGTGATCATTCTTTTTCAAAAAATATTAAAGAAAAAGCATTTTTACAATTAGAAGAAGAAAAAGATAATGAAGAAAATGAAGAAGAAAGTGAAGAAGAAGAAGAAGAAGAAGAAGAGGAAGAAGAAAGTGAAGAAGAAGAAAAATTAAAAATAAATAATTTTCTTAAGAAAGGGGATAATTCACATCAAAGGATAAGTATTAACACTCCTCAATTAATATCAAGAAAAACAGGTCAGGAGGATTATTTTAAAATTAATTTTCAAAATATTAAATTATATGAATATGATTACAACAAAAATATATTTCATGAAATTGAAAATTATGAAAAAATTTCTCAAATGGCAAAAAGAATAAATGATTATCCACAAAGAAACAAAGAATTAAAGGAAAAAAATGAAGAATTTGAAAAACAATTACAAGATTTACATAAATCCAAAGTTGAATTAAAATTAAATTTAGGTTTTGAAGTTGGTGAAAATGATGATAAAGACTTTATGATTCAACGGATAGAATCTGCTCTTAAAAAAGAAGAAGATCAAGAAAGTATTTCAAAATTAAACTTTAATTCATTCATAAGTTTTTTGATATTGGAATTAATGACTTTAATAGAAATGATTTATTTATTAAATGGAGTAAAAATTGTAAGAAAAAATTCAATTCTAATTTTAAATTCAGGAAATTTATTAGCATTATCTAGTCAATCTATTTTTTATATTAGAGAATTAACTTTATTGAATCATGAAAATTATACTTCTTTTCCATCAAGATTAAATAGAACTGAATATATTAATTTAATAATTGAAAATTTAATTGAAATTTTTGAAAAATATGATAAATACATTAGTGAAAATATAGAAATTGATCTTGATCTTAGTAAAGAAACTAATTTTGAAGTAAGTGAAAAGAATTATATAATATCAAATATCAAAAATGATTTATCTATTATTCATACTCATAATAATTTAAATAATGCTTTAATCGAAATTTCAATGGATATTTTTAATATTTGTAATAAATTATTACAAGAAATAATTCCCACTGATTCAGATGTTTTTCATTTTCTAAATAATTGTTTAAATAACATTGGGGATGGTCTATATAATCAAATTAGTGTTTATCTTCAAGAATTGAAAAAACAAACTAAACATATAAAAATATTAAATTGTATTATATATTTTTCTATTATATTTTTCATTGGAATTGCATATTTTTTACTTTCAACTTCTTATTTTAAAGTTTCTCAAAAAAAAGAAAATTATATTGAAGTATTTTTTGATATTAATATTGAGGTTATTAAATCTTCTTTAGAAAGATGTGAAAAGTATTATTATAAAAAATTTAAAGGACAAAATAAACAAGAAAATCAAGAAGAACATAGGTTTTCACTCAATGATAATGATAGTATTTCTTCTAATACCAGTCATATTCCTCATTTTCAAACTTCTCAAAAAAATATTGACAAAAATATAAGAAGAAAATTAAGAGCTAAAGTATTAGCTCGGAAATTAATAATTAAAATACTCATATTTTTAATTTTATTGGGTATTTTTTATACAATTTTGTTTTATATATTTATTCGTTTTTTAAGTCATTCATATATTTATGTTAAATATTATGAACAAGAATGCATATGTGAAAATGAATATCATTTAATTTTTAATGGAGTCAGAGAAATGTTTTTTGATGAAAATTCTGAAATGTTTAAAATGAATGTGAAAGAATATCTGTATAAAGAATTAGAACAATTATATGTTATTAGAAGAAAAACAAATAATTATATGAATCAAAATAGATTAAAACTTCCTAGTAATTTTTATGAAAAATTTATGGCTATTTCAATAGTTAAACCATGTGATTTAAGGTTAGATGATTATTTCCTTAATGAAGATGAATGTTTTTTTTTTATGAATAATGCAACAAAATATGGATTAGAAATTACTGCATCATATTTTGTAGAAGAAATTAGATATGCAGACCATTTTAGAAGATCTTTATTATTTAATAAAAATATTACAACATATAATTTGACTTTACTTGGAACAAAGAAATATTATGAATATTATCCAAAAGACCCTGTAAAAGAAAAAGAATTTATTAATGAAGATCCTATTCACTTTTTTAATAGTAAAACATTGAATGATCTTAGTATTTTTTATCGAAATTTTATGCTTCCTTTATATACTCAATTAAGAGTTATTAATGTTGACTCTATTATTGATAATTTAGAAAATATATATTTTAATTTAACTTTAATTTTTGTATTATATATGGGAATATTTTTTCTTATTTTTGTTGTATATTGGGTTCCATTTGTTCATAATTTAAATCAGGTTCTTTTTAGAACAAAAAATCTATTGTCAATTATACCAAAAGAAGTATTAATGAACATAAATGGAATTTATTCACTTTTTGGAATTGAAGATATTTGTTTAAGTAATAATGAGAAAAAGTCATAAAATGCATAATAACAATTAAAATATTTTTTTTCTTTTATATATTCTGTATAATAACTCAATAAAAATTATAAATAAAAATATTATAATAAATAAAATTTAATATTATAAATCCTATTTGAAATAAATTTTCATTGTTTAATTCATTGAATATAAAAATCATTTAAATCAATTTTACTTTCTTTAATATTTTCTTCATTATTTTTATTGAAATAAATGTTTTCATTAAAATCATCACAAATATCTTTTCCTTCTTCTATTTTTTTAAAGAAATCACTTAAATATTTAAAATCTTGAATAGCTTCTAGATAATCTTCAGCAGCACTTTTAATGAAAAAAATATCATCTTTATCTTTAATTTTATTTAACAAAAATTTAGAATATGAATTTCCTATATTCCAAATGATACAAGCTCCACTTAATCCACCTAAAATACTACCTACTAAATAAAATAAAGGAAGTATTGAATAATGAGAAATAAGAATCCCAAATGAAGATTTTATTACTTCTGCTATTCCTTTATTGTATTTAAATTCATCTATATATTTTTCATCGAATCCATATAATTTTGATAATTCCAACAATAATTCATTTCTTAAATTTGAAAATGTTGATAAATCTAAAAAAGGAATTGGATTAATTCCTGATACTCCGCATAAAAATATATATTTTAAAATAATTGAATTTTTAGCATTTTCTATTTTTTTTAAATAATCATGATATGATGAATATAGGGATAAAAAAGTATCTTTTTTAATTTTATCAAACAAATCTTTTTTATTTATTTTTAAATCAATATTCTTAATTAATTCTAAAGTATCATTTGATTGATTATAAAAATATAAATAAATATATTCAAATATAGAAGATATTCCAAAAATAGGAAGTTTATCTTTATATACTAAATTCACAGGAAAAAAATCGTCAATAAAATTTTTCAAATCATAATCAATTTTATAAAAATTCAAAGATGTTTCAATAGAATTTTTCAATCTCTCAACTTCATCTTTAAAATCTTTATTCATAATGTCTTTTTTAAATTTACTATGTGTTTCAATAAAAATAAATTTTTTATTAAGACCGAATAAATATTTAATAAAAGGATATTCCATTTTAGAAATTAAAGTATTATCATTTTGATTAAAAAAGAACAAAATTAAATGAATTTGTTTTCCAAAAGTTTCAAAAATATTTTGATTTTGTTTTAGAAGTTCAATGATATTTTCAACTGTATTTGAATCTTCAAAACCTGGAGTATCATATAATTTTATGGGTGTATTAGGTATATTATATTCATTTATATATTGAGTAGTTGAAATCCCATTTCCTCCAATTTTAACTCTTTTATCTCTTAAAACAGCATTTATAAAACTACTTTTTCCAACTCCACTTTTTCCACATAATAAAATATTGATTTGTCTTCCAAATATTTTTGAATTTTTATTAAGATTATAAATTTTATTATTTAAATAAGGAATTGTGATTAAATCACCTAATTCATTGTAATAAGATGCAAATTTTATTAAATTTGATACAATTTCTTCTCTTATTTTTAAATCTTTTTCTGTTTTGTTGTTTCCTTTAGGATATAAACCAAAATAAAAATTAGTATTGTCTAATTTGGAATTATCTTTAATAAAATTTCTAATATTTATTGGAGATATTATCTCCCAATGATCTTTAGTTAATATATATATAAAAGGCATTATTTTTACAATCACATTTTTTTCTAAATCTTTTATAATATCTTCAAGTGTATTTTGTTTATTCAAAATATCAACAACTATTATTATAATTGAATTTGTTTTATGAAAATATTGATTTATCATTTTCATTGATTTTGATATTTGAAGTTCTTTGTCTAATGAAGTTAGAAAATAAAAATTCCAAGATTTAATAATTGGATGTGTTAAAGAAAGAATAATTGATTCTTCATCGATTTGAAAGAAATTGAAGATTTGATTTTTATCTTCAATAAATTTTTCACAAAATTCTTTTTCATCTGTATTCCCAGTTATTATAATATTTAAATCAAATTTAAAATTTGGATTTTTAATTTGATTCTTCATTATTTTTTTATTAAAATAAATAAATCTCAATCAAATTATAATTTTTATTATACATATTCTTTGAACTGTAATATTTCAATTGAATATTTTTGAATTAATTCTTTATTCTTTCAATTGAACTTATTTTATCTTTTATTTATTTTTTCCATTTTATAAATAAATATAATAACATCTATAATCCCATTCTACTATTCCAAATATATAATTCTTATAATCAAATTCTTTCAATCTAGTAAATATTTTAAATTACACTTGGTTTGATTATTTATAAATAGTCATTACATAAAAGCATAAAATAAAAATATAAATTTTTGTATATCTATTCTTTTTTTTCTAAAGCATATATTCTTTTTCAATGAAAAGATATTTTTTTTTAACCTTTTTTTTATGAATAAATATAATAAATAAGTTATTTTTTTAATAAATAAAATTTATAATATATCATTTTTATGATTTAAAATAAGTTTTTTAAAAGACCCCAAGAATTCAAATTTTAAAATTCTTTTTAAAATAAAGAAAAAATTTTAATCGAAATTATCCAAATAAAGAATAAAATATAATCTAAAAATATTAAATCAAAATTTTCGTTTTAATCGTTTTCCGACCCAAATCTAACACACTAATAAAAAGTCTTTAATTAAAATAAAAGCATAGAAATGAGAAAAACATTTAAAAAAATCCAAAAAAAAATGTATTAAAAAGTATATAAATCCCAAAAATAAAAATTTAAATTATATAAAAAAGTAAATGGAAAACAATGATGATTACACACTTTCAACCTGGGGTTCACTTTGGTATTATATTAGTATAGACGTGCATACAAAATGGGGTTTTAATTGGTTAAAAATATCAGCAAAATTAGCAGATATAAAAGATTGGATTTTATATAAAATGAATTTAGGTTCAACATATGTAAATGTATGGAGTGAATCAGACAAAGATTTTTATATAAGAAAAATATATTCAACAACATATGATTGTTTCTCACGTCCAATTATAGGAGCTCCAGGTGCTCATATTAAAATTGCTTTAAGAAAAGAAGTTCCTATTGAAAATGTTAAACATTTAGTTGTTATTCCTGGAAAAGTTAAAGAAGCTATTAATTTTGGTTCATATAATTATTTAGGTTTTGGTGGATACCATGAAATTGTAACTCCTCAAATCATTAAAACTTTAAAAAGTAAAGGAATGGCTATTTCAAGTTTTGCTGCTGAAAGCGGAGTGAGTGAAGAACAAATTATTTTAGAAAAAGAACTTGCACAATTCTTACATAAAGAAGATTGTATTGTAATTCCTATGGGATTTGCTACTAATTCTACTTTAATTCCTATTCTTGCTGGAAAAGGAGATATCATTTTTTCTGATTTTCTAAATCATTCTTCCATGATTAGTGGAATGAGAGCTTCAAAAGCTAAAATTATGAAATTTAAACATAATGATATGATTGATTTAAGAAATCAATTAGAAGAATTGAAAAAAGACAAAGAAAAAAGTAAAGAAATTAGGAAAGTTATTGTTATTGTTGAAGGATTATATTCTATGGAAGGGGAATTTTGTAAATTAAAAGAATTAATTGCTTTGAAAAAAGCTTATGGATTTTATTTATATGTTGATGAAGCACATAGTATTGGAGCTCTTGGAGCAACTGGAAGAGGTATAACAGAACATTTAGGATGTGATTTCAATGATATTGATATTTTAATGGGAACTTTCTCAAAAAGTTTCGCAGCAGCAGGAGGATATATTTGTTCCGATAAAAAAACTGTTGCTTTACTTAGAAGTAATTGTTATGCTAATGTTTATGGTAGTCCAATCAGTCCAGTTGAAGCACAACAAATCTTATCATGTTTACGTATTATTCAAAGTGAAGAAGGACAAAGAAGAATAGCACAATTAAGGAAAAATTCAATTACTTTCCGTACCCGTCTACTCGAAAATGGATGTCATGTCCTTGGTGACCACGACTCTCCTGTAATCCCAGTTATGGTGTATCATCCAGTAAAATTAAAAGATATAAGTAGAGCCTGTCTTAAAAGAGGATTGGCTGTAGTTTGTGTTGGTTTCCCAGCATGCTCAATTACTGCTTGTCGTATTCGATATTGTATGTCTTCTGCACATTCAGATGATGATATTGAAAAGGCAATTGAGGCGACTTTGGAAGCAATGACAGAGAGCTCCTGCATTTTCGGTAACACACCTGAACCCAGTGGAGTCTATCATGCTCCTAAAGTTGATTTAGCTGAATTAGAGGCAATTGAAAAAAATCCTAGAGAAATGCCTCCTTTATGGGAGACATCTGATTACAAAATAGAACCAAAACCAGAAACTCCTAAAGAAAATGATATTGATTTATCGTCATATGATATATATGATTTTGAAAAAGATAAGAATAGAACAGCTGAAATGGAAAGAATAATTAATGAATATGGATGTGGTTCATGTGGTCCTCGACAATTCTATGGAGGAACAATGGAGCATTTAGCACTTGAGGAAAAATTAATGGAAATATACAATACAAATGATGCAATAATTTATTCATATGGTAATAACGTAATAACCTCAGCTGTGAAAATATATACAGAAAAATCAACAGCTTTAGTAGACGAATTATGTAATTATCCAATTCAATTAGGACTTCGATTAGCAAGAGCAAATGTAATTAAATTCAAACACAATGATATAAATGACTTAAAATCAAAATTAGAAGAAGCAAATAAAACAGGAGAACAAATAAGTATTATTACAGAAGGAATATTTCAAGCTGATGGAAGTATATCACCTCTTAGAGAAATGTCAAAATTACGTTCAAATAATATTTTATTAATAGTTGACGATTCTCTTGGAGTTGGTGTAGTAGGAGAAAATTTAAAAGGCTCAATTGAATTAGCAGGATTAACAATGGAAGATATAGATGTTCTTTCAGCAAATTTAGAAATGGCTTGTAATGGAGTTGGTGGATTTGTTGTTGGAAAATATTCAGTTATTGACAGACAAAGATTATTTGGTGAAGGTTATATTTTTTCTGCAAGTGCTCCTCCTTTCACTTGTACTGGAACTAGAATTTCTCTTGAAGAATTTCAGAAAAATGGAAAAGAAATGAAAAAAGAAATTGAAGAAAGACGAACTGTTTTTAATCAATTATTTGAACAATGCGAAAGTAAGAATGTTGTTATTGTTGGAGATAAAAATTTACCTTTCTTACTTATTGATACCAAAGATCAAAAAAATGATATTTTATGCCAAAAATTAAGGGATGTTGGTTTTTATACTGTTATTCAAAAACATGTTAAGGAAGATTGGGTTAAAAGTAATTATATTAAAGTGAATTTAACGAAAAAATTCACTGAAGAGAAAATGAAAGAATTTGTTGACATATTAGGAAAGTTTTAAACCAGGGTAATAATGTTTTAATTTGTTATTAATTTTGATGTATTCTTTGAATGTAATAATTTGTAAATTTCATATGAAAATAGTTATGTCACTTTATATTTACAAAAATTAAAATATAAATATATGTAACAACATTTTAAAAATAAATAATATTTTTAAAAACAATAAAAACGAATAAAAAAAACACAAAAAATAAATTAAAGAATATATCATTAAAAAATAAAAAATAAACTAATATAAAAATCCAAAATAAAAAATTTTTATAGAAACAAAAACCATTAAAAAAATGTCAAAACGAAAACCATTGGACTTAACAAAAGAGGAGCTAGACAAGCTTCGAATATGTGCAGATTATCTTTTCTTTGACCAATACAAAGACATGGCAACATTTTCTCGTTTTGAAGAATGTGTTGGAAATTTACTATCATCAGATATATCTCTTGAAACAATTTTCCAAGAAATTGTCGGTCCAAAAAGAAAATACATTACATTCAGAAGACTTATAAAAGCATATATTGCATATAAGAATGGAGAAGTCAGTGAAGATACACAAGATTTTTTTGGGTATATATTTGAAGAAGTTTTAAGGAAAGATGGTGATTTTATTGGAAAAAAACTTGAAGGGGCTACTAAGTTTGCAACTAAAGAAGGAATGAAAAAATTTGCTATTTCTAAATTATCTGTTGTTACAAATGAAACTAAAGATAAAATTTCTGGATTTGAAATTTACTATGATGATTTTTTTAAAAATGATTTGTTCCTTTCAAAAGACGAAGATTTTTATGTTTCTTTAGAAATTAATTTACCTATTTTAGATTCTGCTGAAATTAATCAATTCCCAGATGCAAATTATAGAGATGGAATTACTCATATATTTGGAACAAGTAGTGGAGATAGAATTACTTTATTAGGTTTTAAATGTAGATCTGGTAAAACTTCATTTATTGGGGTTCCAAAAGGAAAACCATTTTTATTTGGAGAAGTAAAAAAAATTTTACAATCAGTTAAAATTGAAGTTTTTGAAGGGGAGTTATCTTATTTTGAACCAAAATTTTTGGAAGTTCAAAGATCAAATCCTTTTATTGATAAAGAAAATCATGAAATTAATCAGAAATTTTTAAATGAAGATAAGCCTATTTATGAAGAAGATTTACTTGAAGAAATTGAAGATGAAGATGAAGTTGATAAACAAGTTTTACATGCTTTAGTTGAAGATGATTTCTTCTTTGATCCTAGATTTAAAGATGAAATTGAAGGAGAAAAATATTCTGATATTAAACCCTTAAAATCAAGATTTTATCATAAAAATCCAGGAAAAGGAAAAAAGCCAAAAGGATTTTAAATTTAAAAATGATGATTTAGTTAAAGAAGCTAATGAAGTAGTTGAAAAGAAAAAAGAAGATTTAGTTGTTAGAGGCAAAAAAAAATATGATGGAAGAACAAGACCTTTAAATAAAAGATTAAAAGATGATAAAATTAAAGAATATAATCCTGGAGATAAAATAAGAGGAAAAAAACCAGAAGATTTCCTTTTAAATAAAGATAATTATAATAATTTAATGACTCAAATTGGGAATCAAATAGGGAGAAATTTTGTAGAAGAAAAAGCAAAAAAAGATAAAGAAAATCAAGATAAAAATAAAAATATGAGAGCTCGTGGTGGAAAAAAGAAAAAAGAAAAAACAAATAACGATAAGAAAAAAAGACAAAAACAATTTTTTGATTTTGATGATGGATATGGATTTGCTGATTTTGATGATTTAGAAGAATATTTTGATGATATGTTTAATGATTTTAATAATATGGGATTTGGATATTTTGATATGGACTTTCCAACTTTTCCAAAAACAGACAAATCGTCAAAAATAAGTAAAGAAGAGGAAAAAAAATTAAAGAAAGAATCACAAGAAAATTGGAAAAAAATAGTAAAAGAATTAAATAAGAGATCACCATATTTTATTTTAAAAGAAATTGGTGCAGTTATTAAAGCATTATCATATTTAAAAGCAGAAGAAGAAGGAGATACTTCAAAATATAGTATGGATGAAAAAGTTAGAATGTATGAAATTTTAAAAGATAATGCTATGATTATTGGTTTATTATCGAAAGCTCATCAAGAATCTTTGAGAAGACAAGAAGAAGAAAAAAAATTAGAAAAAGATCAAGAAAAATTAATTGAAATGGAAGAAGAAGAAAAAAGAAGAAAAGAAGAAGAAAAAAAAAGAATTGAAGAAGAAATTAAAAGAAAAAAAGAAGAAAAGAGAATTGCAGAAGAAAAAGCTTTGATTGAACAAAAAGAGAAAAAAAGAATAGAAGAACAAAAGAGAATTCAAGAAGAAATTGAAAGAGAAAAAGACAGAAAAAGAAAAAGAGAACTTGAAAAAGAAGAAAAGAAGAAAAAAGAAGAAGCAGAAAAGAAAAGAAAAGAAGAAGAAAAAAAGAAAAAAGAATTAGAAGAACAAGAAAGAAGAATAGAAGAAGAGAAGAGAAAAGAACAATTAAAAAGAGAAGAAGAAGAAAGAAGAATTCTAGAAGAAGAAGCTCAGAAAAAAAAAGAATTATTAGAATTAGAAAAAAAAGAATCTACATTAGAAAAATCAGGAGAAGAAACATCAGATGAAACAATAAAAAAATTATCAATAGATGATCTTCCAGAAATAGAAGCAAAATTAGCAAAAATAGAGCAAATGTTAAAGAAAGCAACAGGAGAAAAAAAAGATATGTTACAACAATTATATAATGAGACATTAAAAGATAAAAACGCAATAATAGAAGCATTAAATGAAGAACAAAAACAAAAAATTAAAGAAGAAACAGATTACAATCCATTAACAGATTTAAGAAAAGAAGAAGAAGAAAGGCAGAAATTAATAGAAGAAGAAAATAGAAAAATAGAAGAAGCAAAAAAAGCAGAAGAAGAAAAAAAAGAACAAAAAACTCAACAAGTAAAAGTATCCGATGTAGATATAGAAGAAAAAACTCCAATATATAGAAAACAAAAATTATGTAAAGAAGGTGAAATATGGAATGATGATATTTTCAAACCAATAAAAGCAAATTTATGTCCTGTTGATTCATATGGTAGATGGAATTATCCTGAAGATATAACAGAAGAAGATTTAGACGGATGGGAAGTTATTACTTGGGAAAGAGCTGAAACAATTTTTAATTCTAAAAATTTTCAAGTTTTCTACGAAGGAATTGATGCTGATGATATAATTCAAGGTGGACTTGGTGATTGCTATTTCCTTTCTGCTATTGCTGCTCTTTGTGAATATCCTAAATTAGTAGAAAAATTGTTTTATATTAAAGAAAAAACAGAGGAACATTGCTATGGATGTTATTATAGAATTAATGGTATTTGGAAACTTGTTTTAGTTGATGATTATTTCCCTTGTTATGGAAGATGGGGAAAAAATTTCGCATTTAGTTCAACAAATGGAAATGAATTATGGGTTGTATTATTAGAAAAAGCATGGGCTAAATTAAATGGTAACTATGCTAAAGCAATAGGAGGTGAACCACAAGAAGTTTTTGATATAATAACAAATGCATATAGTGATAAATGTAGAGTATATAATAGAGATGAAATATGGAATAAATTATTGGAATCTGAAAATAAAGGTTATATAATGACAGCAGGAACTTCTGGTGATACATTTAATTTAGACCTTGAAGAAAAAGGTTTAGTTCCAGGACATGCATATACTATTTCAGAAGCTAGAGAAATTAAAACTTCTAAAGGAAAAGTTAAATTAGTTCATTTAAGAAATCCTTGGGGTAATAGTGAATGGTCTGGTGATTGGTGTGATTCTAGTAAATTATGGACTAATCAATTGAAAAAAGAATTAGGATATGTCAATGTTGATGATGGCTCTTTTTGGATGAGTTATGATGATTTTTGCACTTATTTCTTAATTGCTGGATTTTCTCATTTGCATGAAGATTATGTTTATACTTTTAAACATTATGGGAAAGAAGATACTGCTAAAGGACCTTTAGTTAGTAAGTTAACTAATTCTAAAAACAATAATCATTGCTACATTAGTGTTCATCAAAAAAATCCTAGAATTATATTAAGAGATGGAACTTATCAAAAGCCTGTTTTACATTATCTTATTTTAGTTGATGATCAAAGTAATGTTATTGGTTCAAATGCAAATAATGAAAATAATTGTACATTACAAGTAACACTTAAAAAAGGAACATATTATTTAATTCATGATATTAATTATAGATATGTTCAAAAAAAACAACATGGACATAATGTATCTTGTTATTCTAAATATTCAGTTCCAATTGAAAAATCTAAAGAAAATATAGAAGGAGTAGTTAAAGAAAGTTTATTAGAATATGCAAAAAATTACCTATCACCTCAATCATATGCAGGAGGAAAAATATATCAAAGTAAACAGAAAAATAATAAGGAAAATTCAAATACTTTTAATTTTAATTTTGTATTATTTGATAATACAGATGGAAATAATGATGTAACATTAAAAGATACAATGACGTTTAGAAGTCAAAAATGTGCAGAATTTTATTTAGAAGAAGGAGAAGAAAAATCAACTTCATTAACAAAAACTATTCCAGCAGGAGATTGGGATGTGTTTATTCATATGCCATATAATTATTCTTCAGTTTTTTCTTATAGTTTACAAAGTTCTTCAAAACCAAGTTCAAAAAAAAAAAAAGATGATAAGAATAAAAAAGAAGAAACTGTTAAAAAAGAAGAACCAAAAAAAACTAATTATGAAACTGAAGTTTTTAAACAAGAAGGTGAATGTATTGATGAAGAGGAAACTTTGTTCCAATATATTTTACCTGGTAAAGATGGGTATTATATTGGTTTAGAAAATAAAGGAAGTGCTATTAGAATGAAATTAATTCTTGAAGGTTTATATGATCCTAATAATCCTGATGATGATGAAATTTCATTCAGAATTGGTGGAAAAAGTAAAAAAGTATTTTTTGTGAAAATTGATGAAGATTATGATGGAGATTTAACTTTTTATTTTGATTATGCATAAATTTAATTTAATTTTTTTTGGTTTATTTAAGAATTTTATTTAATTTTTATTCGAATTTAAGGACTTTTTGTTTTAAAATGTTTTTTTTAATAATTATTTTTAATTGTTTTAAAGATGAAAGAGTGTTTTTTTTTTGGGTTTGTTTTAGTTTTTATTTGTTGTAATAATTTAAATAATAATGATTTAATTCAAAGCCAAAAAAATGTTATGAAAATCATTAATAAATCTTACAATATGTTTTCAAAAGAAAAAGATTTTGAGATACAAATTTTTATTTCTCTTGAAGAAAATTTCAATTTACTAAATGAAGAAGAAATAAACACTATTTTAATTTTTTATAATTATTATTTACAACAATATTCACTTATTCAAAATATGAAAAAAGAAAAATTTAATATTATTTTAAAGTCAGTAAAAAAAGTGGTTTATTTAATAATAAAAAATTATTTTTTTATTTCAAATAATTATAAATTGAGAATAACCAAATTATTAGAAAATATATCCAAAAATATAGTTAATAGAGAAGAAAATATAAAAAATGAAGTTAATGATTCTTTTGAAATTTATTTAATTAATCAAGATATTAAAAAAAAGAAAATAACATCGAATAAAAATAACGTAACATTAATATTTGATAATAAAACTTTTAGAGAAAATAAAATAGCTAATATTGTGTTTTTCATATTCTCTGATTTAACACATGAAAAAAATTTATATGCTTCTGTTTTAGTAAAATCATATTTATTTGATTTTGAAGATAAAATAATACAAAGCACAAAATTAAAAAATAATTTATTTGAAATTGATTTTAATTTAGATTCTTCAAGAGATTATTCATCTTGTTGTGAAATAGACACTTTTAATTTTTCAATAATTAAAAGAAAATCAATTCAAAATTTAAATAATCAAAAAGGAATAATTAATATAAAATGTTTAAACATCGATTTTTCATTTAACTTTTTAACTGTACAAATAAAACAAATAAGAAATAACAAAAAATTAACTATTTTTATGATAATATTAATTCCTATTATAATTCTTTTTCCTTTGAAGAAAAAAATAAAAAAAAAACAGAATATTCTTAAAAAAAATAAAATTAAATGATAAATAAAAAGAAAAAAAATCTAATTAAAATAAATTATTTATAATTCAAGTTAATTTTGTTAAATGTCTTCATTTAAAGAATTAAGAAAATGAATGATGCTCAAAAAAAATTGAAAAAAAGTAGAAACAAAGAAAGATTTTCAATCAATTATCACAATATAAATAATAATAATTCCATTGAAGACACAATTATATTACATGTCCAAAAAATAATAAAAATATAAAAGAAAAATATCAAAATAAAAAAAATGATAATTCAAAAAATAAAAATATTTAAGGTCTTTTATCTAAAAAGAAAATTTTTAAAAAGAAAAACAAAGAAAATAAAATAAATACCTTTAAAAAATTTTTGAAAATATTGTAAACAAAAAATGATGATAAAGTGAAAGATAATAACAAAGAAAATTTAAAATTTGATTTTAACACAAAAAAAAAAAATTATATTAACAATTGAAATAAAGATTACAATAAAGGTGGACAAAGGATGTACAAGAAAATTTAAATTTATAAAGTTTTAAATAAATAAACAATACAACTTAAAAAAGAAGGACTTTAAATTCATTACTTCTCATAAAAAATTATTATGAATAAAATTTATTAAAAACTAATTTTATTATTTTAATCAATTTAATAAACCATTTTTCTTAAAAAAATTTTCTTTTTATAATGAAAAAAAAAAAATTAATTACCAAATTATAAACAACATTATAAATAAAAATAAATATTAAAAATCTAAATAATGTCATTGATATGTTGTCCTCTTCAATGTGGAAAATTTATAAGTAGTTTTCTTTCTCACAAAAATGAATGTCCAAATAAAAATAAATTAGGAAAATTTTGCGAACAATGTCCTTATAACCCAGAACATGTTTTAAGTATTAAAGCATTAAAAGTTCATACTTATTTTTGTCCAAATAAACCAAAAAATAGTATTTTTAAATTAAAACATAGAATCAATGAAACTTTATCATTAAAAAAAGAAATTCCACCTTATGATATTGTTAGAAGTAAAAGAAATGAAAATCAATATTTAAAAAAAAATATGCCTATTTCACTTTCAGAAGGATCTTTATCTGAAACATTTAAAGTATATAAAAGAAATAATACATTAATAAATGAAAACATCAATAGAATTAAAAACCAAGAAAGAAAATTACTTAGTTATTATATTGATAATAAAGTAATTGAAAAAGAAATGAATTCGAATGAAAATGATATTAATTATAATTATTCTATTGAAAATAAAGTAATTGATATAAATAAAAATAATAATATATTTGAAAAAACAAATTATAATATTATTAAGAAAGAAAGTACTGAAGAAAAAAGTATTTTCTCAACTACCAGTGAAGATACTATAAATTTAAAAAAAAATTTTCAATGGTAAAAATTCTTAACTGAACTATTATCATATATTTTTCCTATTAAATTATTTATAAATTCTTTATGGTTATTATATTATAAAAATGCAATATAAACCTTGAAAAAAATAATTTTTTTAATAATTAATATTTAAATATAATAATTTAATAAATTAAATTATTATAGTAGTAAAATTAGGGATGATAGACTTCAAAAAACATCAAAGAATTGAATATAAAAAAATTAAATATTGGATAAAAATATTAAATGATAACAAAAAACAATTATCTTCAACCATAAAAAGATTTTCTCAATCATAAAAAGAAATTAATAATTAAAAATAGGGAGAAAAAATAGTATTCTAAAGAACAATCAAATTTATTTAAATATGTTGATGTTTTTATAAATCTTTTTCATTCTATAACTTTAAACGATTCAGATTATGTCAATCAAGTAAATTAAGAAATTCAAAAAAAAAATTAATGAATTATTGAAGAAATTGATTAAGAATAATCAATTCAAAAAGAATGAATACATTTCAAAAAGAATATTTAAATGATTAATATTTTTCCTTCCAAAAACAATATTTCATCATTGTTAATAACTAAAAAGATTTAGCGAATGAAGGAGATTAACAATAATATTTCATCATATATTTTACTATATTAAATGATATATATTTTCCTCAAAAAAGTATAGTTGAAAACATATATACATTAAATAAGAATTATGAATAAGCTCAAAATGAATTAATTCCAATGTATTTTGATGAATTAGATTGTTTCAAATTTATTTATAATTTGATGAAGAAGAAATGAAAAAAAAATTTGAATTAACTTTCATTGACCCAATGAAAAAAACAATGATTGCTCCAGAAAGAATAACAAAGAAAGCTATTATTATAATATATTTTATTCTTCAACTGATTTAATTATAGAAAATCATTTTTCTTTTTTTGATGCATTAGTTTCAATTATATAATATAGATTTCACTGTAATTTTAATTGTAATATTTTGAATTTAAAACTAGTATAAAATTATTACATATTGTTAAAATATTTAAAAAAAATGTGTTTAGAAAGAGCTTTGAAAATCGAAACTTTTAAAAAAAAAAGTAAATATAAAAAATCATGTTTTTAATCCTATTGTTTTATTTGTTAAAGAAGAAATTAAAAATAATTCAGAAATGGCTATTAAAATTATTTAAAGAAAATGTTACAAGAAAATTACATAAATTTCATGATTTAAGTAAAGAAATTTTAGTTGAGGAAAAATTCAAAAATATAATAGAATTTTAAAGAAAGGAAAAATTTCAATTACTCAAACTTTAAAAAATAAAATAATTGTTCTTTATAAAAAAATAATAATAATGGAAAAGATAATATGTTTTTTTTTGTCTACATTTTGGATTATTTTTGTTTTGTTTTTTAAATTTTTAATGGAAGGAAATTCATTTTTTGATAGTGTTTTAAGTTTTATTATTATATTGTTATTAATTTATTTTTTTAAAAATTTTTTGTGAAAATTATATATTAAGTTTATCAAATTATTTATTATTTTTATCAATTTATTTATTATTTTATTCTTCAAAAATTATATATATTAATAAAAATGTGTTTTCATATTTTGAATTTTTCATTAATATTAATTAATTAATTAAATATTTTTTTTAATTTTTAAAAATGACGTCAAATATAATAATTAATTGAAAAGATTTAAGAAATGATGAAAAAAAGAAAATTGATACCACTTTTTTCATTATCTCCTTTTCAAAAATCAAATTATTTCTTCTTTTATTGAATTATTTGTTTAGAAAACAAATTTTTGAAATAAAAAAATGAATTTTGTAAAAATCTATTAATATTAAAAATAATTTTTATTCATTAATGAAACTATTTAATTAATATGAGAAAAAAATAAAAACAATTAAAAAAGAAAAGTAAAAAAAATATGAAATATCAAGAATTAAACGAAAATAAAAATTTCCAAACTACAGAAACTCCATATGATGAAATTAAGATCCCAGAAAAAGACCAAAAAGTTCCCAACTTAACAATTCCATCAGAAAGAATTGAAGATAAAAACAATGTAAAGTTACATTTACAAGATGATCAAACAATAGGAAATGAAGAAAAAGAAAAAAAAAAAGAAGAAGAAGAAGACGAAGATGAAAAATATGAAACAGGAGCAAAAAGAAATTTAATGTTTGAACAGCAAAATATATCTCCAATAAAATTATATTGTCATTTATCAGGAAAATTAGAAGTAATATTAATGATTATAGGTTTCATAGGTGCAATGGGCTCTGGAGTCGCTGCCCCTTTAATGACATATTTATTTGGAGATACATTTAATGAATTTACAGGAGTTACAGAAGAATTAATTGAGTTTGTTCCTGAAGAAACTTTACAAACATTATTTAAAACATTTGAACATAATATTGATAAAATGGTGAAAAAATTGTTATATATTGGAACTGGAATGTTCTTCGCTTTTTTCATATCTAAATTTACTTGGAATTTAGTTGGAATTAGACAAATGCAACATTTAAAAGAAAATTATTTTGCTACAATATTAAAACAAGAACAAGGATGGTTTGATGCAAATAATGCATTTGAATTTGCAACAAAAGTTCAAGCTCAAATAGAACAAATTACTCTTGGAGTAGGAGAAAAATTTGGTTTAGTTTTAACATTAGGATCTCAATTATTAGTTGGATTAACTTTTGCTTTTTATACTTCTTGGGTTCTTCCTTTAGTTATGTTAAGTATGACTCCTTTTATTATTGGTGCTGTTATTTATTTAGTAACAGCTTTAAAAAAAACTATGGTGGGATCTCGAAAAAGCTTTGAAAAAGCAGGAGGTGTTGCTGAGGAGATGTTATATAATATTAAAACTGTTGCTTCTTTTGCTAATTTTGAATTTGAAATTCAAAGATTTAATAAATTAATTGATGATGTTCATACGTATAATTCTGAAAAAGCATTAAAATTAGGAGGAAGTGTTGGTGTTATTTTATTCTTTATTTTCATGACTTTTTTCATTTCTATTATTTATGCTAGGAAATTAATCGGTGATCATGTTTACAATATTAATAAGAATAAAAAGTTCACTCAAGGAGATTTAATGACAGTAATTTTTTCTACTTTAATTGCCGTTTTTTCTATTGGAACTATTGCTCCTAATGTTAAAATTATTCAAGAAAGTGCTATTGCTTCATCAGATTATTTTACTTTATTTGAAAGAAAACCACAAATAGATTTAAGTAATTCAACATATAAACCACCAAAAAATGAAGTAAAAGGAAAAATAGAATTTAAAAATATTGATTTTATTTATCCTTCTGATCCAAATAAGAGAAAAATATTAAATAATTTAAATATATTAATTGAACCTGGAAAAAAAGTTGCTTTAGTAGGTGAAAGTGGATGTGGAAAATCAACAACAGTAAATTTAATAGAAAGATTATATGAAGCCACCTCAGGAGAAGTATTAATAGATGATATAGATATAAAAAAATATGATATAGAATATCTAAGAAATTTAATAGGATATGTTCAACAAGAGCCAGTATTATTTAATAGACCAATAAGAGAAAATGTAATATTTGGACGTGAAGAATATTTAAAAACTTTAGGAGACCCAGAAAAATTAGTTCAAATAGCATGTGAAGAAAGTTATGCAAAAGAATTTATAGAAAAATCAAGTGAAAAATATGATTATATAGTAGGAATAAAAGGAAGTAAATTATCAGGAGGACAAAAACAAAGAGTAGCAATAGCAAGAGCAATAGTATGTGAACCTAAAATATTAATATTAGATGAAGCTACTAGTGCTCTTGATAATAAATCAGAAAAAGAAGTTCAAGCAGCTCTTGATCATATATCTCAAAAGAATGTAACTACAGTTATTATTGCTCATAGATTAAGTACTATTAAAAATGCTGATGTGATTTATGCTATTAGAGACGGTAGTGTTGTTGAAATTGGAAATCATAAAAGTTTACTTGAAAAAAATGGTTATTATGCTGGATTAGTAAAATCACAGTTAGCTCAAGATGAACTTGAAAATAAAGAAGATGGTGCTTTTGATGCTAAAGAGAGAAAAAAAAGTGATATTAAAAAATTAAGTTCAAGACATTTATCAAGTCGTCATAGTGAAAATATATTATTTCCAGAACAACAAATTAAAAAAGCAGAAGAAGATGAAAAAAGAGGAGTTAGTTTATGTAGAGTAATTAAATTTATGTGTCAAGATTTCTGTGATTGTTTCATTGCATCATTAGGAGCTTTAGTCACAGGAGCAATTACTCCTTTTTGTGGTTGGGTTCTTTCAAAAACTGTTAATGCACTTTCAAGTACTAATAGACATACTGTTTATGATGATGGATTAAAATGGGCTTTTGTTTTCTTAGCAATAGCTTTCGCTGTTTCTATTTCAGTTTTTATTAAATTATGGAAATTGGAAAAATTAGGAAGTAGTGTTACTTGTAAAATGAGGAAATTAATTATTGAAAAATATCTACAATTACATATTGGTTATTTTGATATTGATGATAATAGTCCTGGTGGTCTATTAACTAAACTTTCTATTGATACTACTCAATTAAATTCAATTATATTAACTTTAATTGGAGATATTATTCAAACTTTTGGAAATACAGTCACTGGACTTATTATAGGTTTTTATTATGATTGGAAATTAACTTTAATATGCTTATGCTTTGTACCTTTTATTGTTTTTTCTATTGTCACTGCAAAAAATAGTATAATATCAGCAATTAAAGCAAAAGATAATAGAGTAGATATTGAAGCAGGAGCAATATTATCTGAATGTGTAATTAATACTAAAACAATATATTCATTTAATTTCCAAAAACCAGCAGTTGATTTATATTTATCTGTTATTGGAGGTAATGCTTCAGATAATATTAAAGAGAGTATTAGAGTTGGAATTTTTTTAGGTCTTGGATTTTTTGCAATGTATGCTGCTATGGCTTGTGTAATTCATTATGCTTGTGATTTTATTATTGACGGTAAATTAGGTTTTACTGATGCTACTCCTACAATTTCATCTTTATTATTAATGACTGCTGGAATTGCTAATGGATTAAATGGAGTTAGTGATTATAGTAAAGCAAAAAAAGCTTTTGGTTCTGTTTTTAATATTTTAGATACTGAAAGTTTATTAAATCCATTTTTGGAAGCACAAAAAGGAAAAATCGAGCCAGATAATTTAAAAGGAAAAATTGAGTTTAAAAATGTTTCTTTCTCATATCCAACAAAACCAGAAAATAAAATATTAAATGATATATCATTCATTATAGAACCAGGTCAATCAGTAGGTTTAGTAGGATATTCAGGATGTGGGAAGAGTACAATAATTCAATTAATAGAAAGATTCTATGATTGTACTCAAGGAGAAGTATTAATAGATGATATAAATGTGAAGGATTACAATATATATAATTTAAGAAAGAAAATAGGTTTAGTAAGTCAAGAGCCAATATTATTTAAAAGAAGTGTATATGAAAATATACTTTATGGTAAATTAACTGCCTCCAAAGATGAAGTATATAAAGCAGCTTGTAATGCTAAAATAGAAAAATTCTTTAATCACAATCAAATGGGAACTAAAGAAGATCCTGTTTCAGGAGGAGAAAAACAAAGATTAGCTATAGCTAGAGCTTTTTTAAAAGATCCTATTATATTATTACTTGATGAAGCTACTAGTGCTTTAGATAAAGAAAGTGAAGTTGCTGTTCAGAAAAGTATTGATGAATTACAAAAAGGAAGAACTAGTATTGCAGTTGCTCATAGATTGAGTACTATTGAAGAATCTGATATCATTTTTGTTTTGGAATCTGGGAAAATTGTGGAAAGAGGGAATCATAAAGAGTTAATGGCTTTAAATGGAAAATATGCTATTTTATATAAGTATTCAGATCAATAATTTTTTTGGAAATTAAATATGTATTTTTTTTGATTTCTGGTATATTTTTCTTTTTTATTATTATATAGTATTTAAATACATCGATTTAAACTTTTATTAATTGATTATATTTTTTATGTTAGAAAAATTTTTAAATTTTTTGGTTTTGAATATATTTAAATTTTTTATAAAAAATTATCAAACCAAAATTGAATTTTTTTATCATAAAATATCTATCAATTGGAAAAAAGTCTTTATATTATTTATTTCATATAAATATTAAACGAAAAATATATTTTATCTATATGAAATTTTTTATATTATATTAAATTTACATAAATATAATATTTAATTTTACTTTTCTTGATAATTTGGATTATTTTTCGATTGATAAATTAATTGAATTATTTGAAATAAATTATTATATTTAAGGTTGGAATTATAAAAAGATGGATTATTTTTTTAATATATATTTAATAATATCATTCTAAATTTTTCTTTTATAAAATTTTTTTAAAAATTTATGATAATTTTAAAAAATTTCAAGTTCATCCTCGAATTAAAAAAATTTATATTCTAATCATTTACCTTTATATATAAATTTTTATTTGAAAAAAAATTAATTATAAAATATTCAATTTTTAATTTATATTTGCATATCTCCTTTGCATTTTTTTTCTAACATCAGGTAATTTTTTTCTAACATCAACATTTTTTTCTTTAACAATTTCTAATAAATCCTCAAGTAAGAAATTTAATTCATTATCATTTTCATCTCCTTCAAAATCAATAATATTTAATCCATTATCAGGTTGTAAATTATAATTTTCTTCAATATTATCAACAATAATCATTTTAGAAATATCCCTTCCTAATTTAGATAAATCTTTAATATTATAACCATTAATAACATTAGTATGTTGTCTATATAATCTATAAGAAATATTTTCACTACAATCTAAACCATCTATAACAATATTTGCATAATCTTGTGTACTTGCAGTGAAAATTACTATTTCACAATATTCAGATAATATTTTTATAAATTTTTCTGCTCCCATTCTTACTTTAACATAAGCATTTTCTTCTTCATTATTTTCAAAATAATGAACTAATGTTTCATCTAAATCTAAAACTAATGTATATTCTCTTTTATCATTTATATCTTTTAAAGGAAGAAATGGAGGATCTGGTTGAGGTAAAATTTCATCTTCTGATTCTTCTAAATTTTCGCTTTTATCATTTAGTAAATTTTCTATTATATTATTTATATTATAATCTTTTTCTTCTTTCTTTTTTTCTGTTGAATATGTATTATATTTATTCTTTTTATTTGTTTCTTTTTCATTTTCTTCCTCTGATATAAATTGAACTTTATTTATTATTAAATTATTATTTTGAATTTTATTTATTATTACTTCATTTATTGTTGATTTTTTTGCACTGTCAAATATTAATTGCAATTGTTCTGCTATTTTTTGGTTTAAATAACCTAAATTATTTAATAAATTTAATAAGAGACTCTTTATTATTTTATTTTGACTGTGAAAATTATTTTTATATTTTTCATAATCAATTTTATCATCAACAGCATTTAAAATATTTTTACATTTTAGAAATTCATTATAATTTAACTTATCCAATTCACCTTGGTAATATTCTTCTTTTGTATTATTAACAATTAACATAAGAATAAATAAAAAATTATAATGACAATAAGTTAAACAATTTTTAAAATCAGTTAATTCATTTTCAGTTAATCCTTTAAATTCATCTAAAAATAATATAGATAAAAAAACACACATTTCTCTTATAACAAATTGGTTTATATCTTTATTATTTAAAAAGATATTTCCAATAGTATTTTTTTCATTTAATAAAATTGACAAATAAGTAGCAGAAAGTTTTTGTTTATATCTAATATTACTTAAACCATTACCTTTAAAATCTTTTAACATTTCTTCATAAACTTTTTCTTCTTCTTTTAATAATTTAAAGGAAAAGTCTTTTCCAATAATAATTTCGTTTTTTTTTTTTTCAATTTGTTCTAATTTATATTGAGGAATTTTTTCATCAATTTCTAAAATATCAGTAACACTTTGAGTAATATTATGTTTTAAAAGAGACTTAATACTATTAGAAAGTTCTAAATTCCTAAATTTAGGTTGTAAAATTGGAGTTGGATCAATTTTAAAACGTGGTTCAGCTCCTTTTAATAATTCTCTTTTAATACTGATTGATTTTCTAACATCCAATGAATTTTTATCATCTATTTTATATTTAGTTTGAGTACATATATGACTATCATTTTCTCTTATTTGATTTAAATGAATTAAACTGTCTCTCATTGTTGTATAGTTATCAAATTTTTCTTTATTACGATTAAATGGTTTTGTTTTATTATGATTTTTTTGAGATGAATATTCTATAAATGATAAAACTCTTTCTTCTAATGATATTAATTTATCATTTTTAGAACTTATGTTACTATATTCTTCATTCATTATTTGTTCAAAAAGAAATAAAATAAATTAAATCATAAAATATAAATATTTTTTTTCTTTAATAAAAAAGAAAAATAATTAAATATAAACCTTTTTTTATAATTATATTTATTTTAAAATAAATAAATTGAATAACTCATAAATTATAATTTTAATTATTTAATTCTTTAATATATCTGTTTATTTAAAATTTCCTTTTTTTAAATTAATTCAATTACTTTTTTTATAAATATTTATGTTTAAAGGTTACTAGAAAATAAATAAGTGAAATCTTGAATAAAATATTTTCATATTCATCAAAAAAAAATTTTCAAAAATGCAATTAACTTCTTTCGATTATTACCTATGTTATTAAACAATGAGTTTAATCTAAATACATTATTTTATTTACATTCTTAATTAACATTTATTATCTGTTTTTTTAATTTTATTTTAAGGAAGCATAAAAGCTATAGATTTCTTTTTATAAATTTTAGATTCACTTTCTTTATCATCTTCATAAATTATTTTATCTGATGTATTTTTATTTTTCTTTATGGATCCCTTTTTAAAATGTTCATTAGTTATTATATTATTTACTTCCATTGATTTTCTTAGAATTTTATTATAACTTGTTTTAAATTTACTTGGTTTGAAAATATTAATAATATCTTTATTACTCTGAGCTTTTATTTTAGGAGGAGTTTTATACTTTCCGTTATTTAATTTTTGACTTATTTCATTGGAGTCTAAAATACTTAATCTCATTGTTTTTGAAGTTTTTAAACATTTTCTTATATCTTCACATTTTCTATAATCTTTTAAATTATTTGCTAATTCTCTTAAATAATTAAAACCTTGTTTTTCAATAATTTTTTTTTCTTGATTGAAACATAAGGTATTAATTGTTGTTGGAGTCTCTAAATTTTTAAATTTAGCTTCTGATATTATTTTTCTTTTTCTAATTTTTTTAATATCCATATCATTTACATAACTTAATATATTAAAAATATTTGAATGAGTTATTCCTAATCGATATAAAAATCTTGGTTTTTTATATGAATTTTTTTTTCCTGTATCTTTTGCAATTTTTTTTTTTTTTTTATCTTTTTCCTCATTATATGATGAGCCTGATATACCTGTCATTGATTTTCCTATTTCTAATGGATTTTGTATATTCATTTCAAAATTATTATAATTATATTGAGAATCTAAAGTTGAAAGTGATATACTATTAATCAATATTTTATTGTATTTTCGTAATTTAAATATTTCATTTGATACATTAATTAAGAGAATTGTTCTTGAAGAATTTATTTTTTCTCTATCTATCATTTAAATTTTATTATTTTTTAATTATAATTTTTGTGATTTAATTAAATATGTTTTTTTTTCTTAAGAATTATTATTTTATGTATAAATAATATTTTATTTAATTGTTATTTAAAAAAAAAATATTTTTCAATTTGATTTGTTGTTATTGAAATTTCAGATAATCTACTTCTGCTCTTATTAAACGTAATAATTTTATATCTTCAAAACAAATTTGTTTTTTATCCAGAATTTGATGATATGATTTATATATATCATTCATTTCTTTATCTCCAAATTTTTTAAAATTTTGGTGTTTCATTTCAAACTCTTGATAAATTAAATTATTTTTATCATTTATATTTCCTGAGTTCATTGGAGGTCTAGATAAAAAATCTAACAGAATTAATTGATCTTTATTAAATAAACAATATTTTAATAAATCAATTTCTTGCATTTTTAGAATATAGTTTTTTATATTTAAATAAAAGTATATTTTTCTTTCTGCATTTTTAATTGCAAAATGTCTTTCTCTTTGTAAATAATTACATTTAAAAAAAATTGTTGAAAAAATATTTTCAAAATAAGTTAAAGGAAATACTCTTAAATTAGTTATTTTTTTTTTAAAAGTAACATTTAAAGAAGAAAAACTATGAGAATCGTTCAACATTTCAATGTTTTGCAATTTTTTATCAGATATCCCATAATTTGGAATATAAGAATTTCTTTTTATAACAGGAGAAATTCTATAACTTGAACTTTTATTATAATCAGATAAATTTATTTTAAATTTTGAAGATTCTGACCTTCCTTTTTTTAAATTCATATTAGAATTTTTTTTTGTGGCTTTTGATAAATCATTTTGACTTTTAAATTTTTCATCAGTATAATTATTTAATAAGAAAAAAACACTTTTATTTAAAGAAGAAATATTTTGTTTTTTTTCAATATTTAAATTCGGACTTTTAATAAGTTTAGTTACATTATTTCGAATTCTATCTTTATTAAATAGTGTTAAAAAATGATCAATATTATAATATTTACTTCCTTTATATTTTAATATTTTATTAATTAATTTGTTATCAATTAACTTCCTTTCAACAGTAGTAATTAAAATTATAGATATAGTTAAAATTTGTTCTAAAATTCCACATAAATCTGCAATAAAAGAAGATAATTTCTGATATTTCCTATTAAATTGGGTAATTTTAGGAGATGCTTTAATTAATATTTGACCAATTAAATTATCAATATTATATTCCCTTCTATCTATATATTTAAATGAATCATGTGTATAATCAAATATTGAACTTATTTCCTTTTTTGGATTTGAAAAAATTATACTTTCATCTGAAATAAATTCAATTGGGGAAATAAATACATTAATAGTTTTTTCAAAATTCAAATCAATTCCTCTATATATGTAATTCAAATATGATGACATATATAAATTTTTATTTTGATAATCTATAGAAGTATCTTTGAAATAAATTACCATATCTAAAGGAGTATTCTTTAAATATAATTTCAATTCTTCTAAATTATTCATTGTATAATCAGAAAGGCTTAAATTTATTCTTATGAATCTATAAAAATTATCAGTGTATAATCCTTCTAAAGTATAATTAACATTTTTTATTTCTGGGCAAATTAAAGTTTCTAAACCTAATTCCTTAAAAACATTATTTACTTCATCATAAAAATCTTCTGTTGTGCATTTTTTTAAATTTAAATTATAATATAAAAAATCATTTTCTCCAATCCAATCGATTATTTCCATTGAATAATTAAAATAATTTTCATGCAAATATACGTAATCTTCACCGTCAAATTGTCTTTGAATACCAAAAGCTAAATTAAATTTTGTCTCTTTTAAATTTATTCTTGGGTCTTTTTCCAAAATTTTATAAGAATAAATCAATTCGATATTTTTTCTTCCTAGAAAATTTATTGAATAATATGAAATATATAATAATGTGAATATAATAAATAATATTGTTGAACAACCTCCTATTATTGATTTATATTCTATATCATCTTTTATTCTAAAAGTAATAAAAGTTCCAAATAAATCGCAATTTTTTATTAAATTTTTTAATTTATGAATAAATGAATCTCCCATTTATTGGTTTAGTACACAAAAAATAATTATTAAATTTATTTTCTTTTTTTTCATTGTTCGATTTTATATTTTTAATTCATTTTTTAAAAAAATTCAGTTTAAATGTCAAATATTCCTAAATTTGATTCTAAAAAATTTCAAGCTGAAAATATTGAAATTGCAAATTTAAAAATTGAGTCAGAAACAAATAATAAAATAAATGAGTTACAAAATGAAAGAAAATATATTCAAGATTTACAAAAAGGAATTGAAGAAGAAAAAATGTTAAATTTAATGAAAAAAAATGCAATTAAAAATGAGCAATTAAAAGATTATTCTAATTTTATGAAAAGGAAATATGATAAAAATTTGAGTAATTTTAAAAAAGATCTCCCAGTAAAAATAGGAACAGAAAATAAAAATAATTTATATGAATTTAAAGAAAATAATTCAATGATTGAGAATAATGAAAATATTTACTACACTAAAGATGAAAATAATTTAAATCAAAATAAATTGAATTCAAATGATTTTGAAATAAGGCAATATTCTACAAATAATAATGAAAATTATTATAATCAATCTCCAAATCATATTTATAATCAACCTTTAATTAATGAAAATAATTACAATTATGGAAATAGTAAATATAATTATTATTTAAATAATATTACATATAATAATAAATATGGTAAAGCATATAATATTTTAGAAAATGAAAAAAATTTTTTGAAAAATAAAAATTTTTTTAATCCATTAACTCAATCTAGTATTCTATCATATCATTTACCTGAAAATTATTTTAACCCTCAAGAAAATAAAAAAAATAATTTAGATATTTATGATGATTATATAAATAGAAACGCTACTGAAAGATTAAATAAAAAAGATTTAAGAATAGAAAA
This sequence comes from Isotricha intestinalis, assembly GCA_023807065.1. Classification (NCBI taxonomy): domain Eukaryota; phylum Ciliophora; class Litostomatea; order Vestibuliferida; family Isotrichidae; genus Isotricha; species Isotricha intestinalis. The sequence goes on from JAJJLU010003531.1 coordinate 55,885, forward strand.
AAATCAATTTGAATATAATATGTCAGAACATAAAAATAATTATAATAATAATAACTTAAACAATAATCATAATAAAAATATGAATATCCAAAATATTTCTTTTCAAAATAATCAACAAGACATTGATAAAATAAAAAATTTCAATACAATTAATTATTTAATAAATGATAATAAGGATAACTTTCAATATAAACAAAATAATAATGTAGTAGAAAACCCAAAAGAAAATGTTCCAGATTTCCTAAACTCAAGAAAAGAATATATATACAATAAATTTTATAATACAGCATCAAAAGGAAATATAATAACTGATCCTTATTCAAAAAAGGCAATGAACCAAATTTCTGAATATAAAAAAAGAATAAAAAAAGAAAGAGATTATAAGGAATTATTGGATGAACAAATAATATATACTTCTAATAATTATAGACCTTTAAGAAGATCTTATACTAATCCGAATCCATATAAAGAAATAAGAGAAAAAAATAGTCCTTTTTATGAATTACCAATTGATCCATATAATTTAAAAAGTTATAATTATAATGTTATTTCTTCTTTACCAAATAATCCAATTACAAATCCAGTAAATTCGTATCTATTTAAAGACAAAAGAAAACCCTATCATGGATATTTCAAAAATTTCGGTATTAATATAATTAAAAAGTAACTTTAAAGTATTCAAAATTAAATAATTATTAATAATTTTTTTAAAATTTTACAATCACAAATTATAATTAATTAAAATTCAATTATATAATGGATTGGCTTTGTAATAAAAAAATCCCAAAATCAACACCAAAAACATTAATATTAAAACCAACTTCAAAAACATTTATAAATGGAATGTCACCATCATATGAAATAATATATTTTGAAGAATTAAAACCATATATTAATAGAAAAGAATATGATAAAGTTATGGAAAGAATAATTGAAGGAAATATAATAATGTGGCCTTGTGATTTTTGCCTTAATTTCGGTTATGTTTGTTGTTTATGTACTTTAGGATTTTCATTTTGTTTTCCTAATTATTGTATTAATGAAGCAACTAAATCTTTTCTACAAGATATAGAAATTGCTAATAATGAAACTTTTCACAAATATAATTTACATTTGTCTTTACAAAAAAAATGCTGTACTTCTTGGTTACAAATTGATATTTGTGATGAAGAAAAAACTGAAAATAGTATTTTGAAAAATAAAAATGAAAATATTGATATTAGTGATGATATAATTAATAAGAATATTAATATTCAAAATCAAATTAATTTAATTAATAATCAAATTTAAACAATAATAATAAAGGTCTTTAATGAAATTGATAATTGTAATATATATTAAAATATTTATTATAATTGAATTAATATTTATTTTTTTGTAAATTTAATTTTTAATTTATTTGTCTTTGAAATTTAGATAAATTATCTGAAACAAATAATTTATTATAATTTCATTGTCTTTATTTTTGATAAAAAAAGAAGAAATTTCTCGTCCGTAATCATTTTTTAAAAGGTAAAATATATTTAAATTGAAATTTTCATAAAATTCTGGCTATTAAAATGATAATTTATTCATAAAATTATGTTCATAATGATATTGTAAAAAATCAAAGAAATAAAAGTATAAAAATAAATTAATAAATCTCCTGAATGAAAAAATTTTTTCAAAGCTTCAATTATTTTCAAAATCTCTCAAATAAAATTTATAATATTATTAATTTTTTAGATGTATCTTCAATAAAGAAAAAGAATAGAAATTCCAAAATATAATTTCATAGAAGAAAATAAATAAAATGAAAAATGTGCATTTAATATATTATACACAAATCAAGTTAGATAACATCAAAGCTTTTAAAAATTTTGAGATAATCTTCTATTTCCTTTCATTGATTATTGAAGAAATCAAAAAGAGGGAAAAAAGTATAAAAAATATAATTAAATCTCCTCAAGAATACAAAAAAATTTTAATTAATAAATTAGGAAAAGATTTATCTCTTGTAAAGATATATATGGAAATTACTTTTGTCAAGATATAATAAAACAAGTAATCAAAATTAATTAGTTTTAAGATTAAAATAATATAAAAATATGAAATATTAATATTGATTGAACTTATTCTGGAACTCATGTTTTACAAACACTTTATGATATGGATATATTACAGAAGAATAAAATTTGTTGAGTTTCATTTATTATAAAAATTTAGAAATGGTTTTGAATCAAATGCTATTTTACAAAAAAATAAAATTATAATTAATGAATGTAGAAGACCTAAATTAAATAATATAATTTTTTGATAATTAAGAATTCTTTCTCTTGATGTTAAACGAAATTTCCTTATTTATAAATTTATTGTAAAAAAAATTAAATATATGATTATTAATATTTTTCCTGAGAATTTTTTTGAAATTCATAAAGTTCTTTTGGAAATTATGCTGTGAAATTTATTTTACAAAATTAGGGAATTAATCAACGAAATTCTAATGATAATATTATTGTAGATAATATTTATACTTTATAAACAAAAAATATTCTTGTATATTAAACATATAGAAATTCAAGAAACAATATATCAATAAATATCTCCGAAAAAATAATTGAATATCTTGATTAAAAAATTTACTTTATTGATTAATGAATTATTTTGTGCTTATAAAGTTTTTAATATATTAAAAAATAAATATGAAAGATATATTAAAAACGCTATTAAAGTTTTGAATAAAAATAAAAGAGAAGAATTATTCATTTATTTAACTAATATTAATAATAATAAAATTAAAAATTTTTTTGTTGGATAAGAATCAATAAAATTTCTTTTTAATTATAAAAAAATATTAATTTCTGCTACAATTATATTATGTGTTTGTATCATTTTCTTTATTTATATTGTATATTTGTGCTATATATAAAATATGTATAAAAAATTTTTATATTATTGAAGTTTATTAAAATAAGAAAAAACTTATAAATAAAAAAAATCCTATTTTTAATGTCTAATAAAAAATTATAAATAAAATGGGTTGCTCATCAGTTCATAAACCAAAAAGGAGTAGAACAGATAATAATTCAAATTTCACTTCAACTTTAAATGAAAAACAATTCAATGAAAAATCCTCAAAACAAAACTTCAAAGGAAATGATGATATTATTAGTCAACCTCAACCAAATCAAAAATTTAGTAGAGTAAACACTTTAACTTCTGTTCCTTATACAGATAGAGTAAAATTAATTAAAGATTTAAAAGTGCTAGGTGCTAAATATCCAAGAGGAGAAAAAATATTTAATATCAAAATGGATAGTGGTAATAATGGAAAGGGTGATGAGAGTGAAAATTTAATTCAAGAAGTTGAACTATTTTTAAGTATGAATGATATTCAAAAAATATCAAATTATTCCATTAAAGTTTGGATTTGTAATAATAAAAAATTAAAACAATATGATTATTTAGGACAAACTGA
>JAJJLU010003532.1:0-59039 GCA_023807065.1 Isotricha intestinalis
CATATCAAGTTAAAACTGATATTTGTTGTGCGGAGAACTCTCAAAAAAATGTGAGCCATTTGAAAAGAAAAAATTGTTGATTCTTGTTGTTGGAATGATTCCATAAACTTTTTTAAATTAAGATTTTATAAACATTTAAAAAAATAAAATTACAATTTTTAAAATTAATCAAATAAAAATAAAAATCAATTAGTATTTAATTTTAGCTTAAAACACTTATCTTTAAATATTAAATAATGATTTAATTGTAGTAGTAAATTATATGTGTTCAAATGATAAGTTTTATTTTGATAATATATGAGGTTAAATTATATTTTTAATTTCTTTAAAAATGCCAATTATTTGTTTACTTATGATTCTGATTATAATGAATTTAAATTTGTAGGTAATAAATATATTTATATTGACATTTATAGAAAGATAAAATGGTGTTTTTATTTTTAATAATATTTTCTATGTCTTTGTTAATGTTTTTGTTATATTCTTGGAGAAGGGAGTAATATGTTTTTAATGTTTTTATAACTTTTAAAGATAAAATAAAATTAAATCTATTGTTTTCTCTTATTTTCTATATTTTTGTTCTTATTCAAGTATTTTATTTAAATCATTTGTTCCTTAATTTTCATTAACTTAGAGTTTGAAAAGATTGAATTTAATATAGAAAGAATAAAAAGTGAAGAAAATTTTATCAAGAAAGAAAAGGAAAAAAAAGAAAAGAGAAAAATGAGAGAGTATCAAAAATGGATAAAGTTTAAGATAATTATATTTTAGATGAGAGACTTTTCATAGAATTAAAAATAAAAAAGAAATTGCAATAAATTATCCAATAAAAAAATATATGAATATATAATGACATTTATTTTTTTTATTAAATATAATATTATATATTAATTTATCATACTTCACCAATTTAATATTTATTAAAATAATACATTTATCAATTAAATTATGAATTCTCGTCAATCTCATGGTCCTGAATGTACTTGTTCTGAATGTATTTTAGGAGAAGATGAAACTGTAGTTGATTTAAACAGTGCAATTAGTAAAAACGAAGCATTTGCCTTAAATGAAAAAAAAATCGGTAGTTGTCAAAAAATATTTAAACCAAAAGAAGATATGTTAGATAGAAATGATTTTTGTGAAAGTAATGATGATGATATAGATCTTTTAATATATATACCATTTACAACTCAAGTGAAAATTCGTTCAATGACAATGATAGGTGGAGAAGATGGAACTTCACCAAGAAAAATAAAATTATTTGTTAATAGAAACAATCCTGGTTTTGAAATGAGTGAAGAGAAAGCTAGTCAAGAAATTGATTGTATAGAAAATCCAGATGGTAGATTACCTTATTATTTAAGTACCACTAAATTTAATTCTGTTTGGTCTATTACTTTAATTGTTACTATGAATTATGAAGCATCTAATACTAAAATTTATTATATTGGATTTGAAGGTGTTAGTACTCATAAAAGAAGAACTTTTAAATTAGAAATATCTGAAGCAAAACCACAAGGAATAAAAATTGAAAGAATCAAAGAAGATCATTCTAATGATCATTTAATATATGGTTAATTTTTTTCAAATATTTTTTTAAAATTATTATTTATTGCTATAAAAGAAATAAATCAATAATTAATTATTTTTCAAAAATGTCTCAAGATATAAAAAATATCATATGCATAGGTGCAGGATATGTGGGTTCAATCACTATGACAATTTTTGCTAATTATCATAGGGAAATCAATTTTTATGTATATGATGTTTATAAAAAATTAATCGATAAATGGAATGCAGTAACTGATGAAAAATCACTTCCAATAGTTGAACCTTCATTATATGAATATTTCGGAAAAGTTTGGAAACAAAATTTATTTTTTACAGATAATTTATCAGATGAAATCATTAGAAATTCAGATGTTATTTTTGTATGTGTGAATACTCCTTCTTTAACAAATTGTAAATACGGAACAGATATTTCTTTTGATGAATTATCTAGAATTTTAAATAGAGGAATTGAATTGAGTATGGATAATGTATATAAATGTGTAAAAAATTTAACAAAAAGAATAATATCTTTAGATAATGGAAATGAAAAAATGAGAAATAAAATAATAATTCAAAAAAGTACAGTAGCAATAAAAACATTAGAAAATTTATATAATATAATTCATGAAACATTTAAAGAAGAAAAAGTAAATTTATCAAACGAAGAAATAGACAATAAAATATCATTATTAAATATACCAGAATTTTTAGCAGAAGGATGTGCAGTGAAAAATTTAATAAAACCAGATAGAGTAGTAATAGGACATTTAAGAGATAATCTTCAATCAAAAAATGCAGCAGATAAAATAAAGAATTTTTATTTATCGTTTTTACCAGAAAAAAAAATAATTGAATTAGATTCAATATCTAGTGAAATGACAAAATTAGTATCAAATGCTTTTTTAGCTCAAAGAATAAGTTCAATAAACTCAATCTCGGAATTATGTGAAAAAACAAATTCAAATATTCATAATATTTCAAAATCTGTTGGAAGTGATAAGAGAATTGGAAAGGTTTATTTAAAAGCTTCAATGGGTTTTGGAGGTTCTTGTTTTAAAAAAGATGTTTTATCTTTGATTTTTCTATTTTCTAATATGAATTTGAATTTTCAATCAAAATATTGGAGTCAAGTTCTATTAATGAATGAATATCAAAGATTAAGAATCTGTAAAAAAATTTTAGATTCAAGTAAAGGAAAACCAATTTCTATTTTAGGTTTAGCTTTTAAAGGAGATATTGGAGATGTTAGATGTGCTAATTCTATCTTCCTTTTAAGTTATCTATTAAATAATAATGTTAAAGTTAAATTATTTGATCCTTTTTCCACTATTGAAGACATTCAAAATGAACTTAAAATGTATGATGATGATAATCTTACTAAATATAATTATGATGATTTAAACATTTATAGAAATATGTATGAATGTGCTAAAGATTGTTCAGTAGTTGCTTTTTGTAATGATCATTCTATATTCAAAGAAATTAATTTAAAACAATTAAGTGAAATTATGGATGAAGAAGAACAATTTATTTTTGATATGTATGACAATTTTAATTTGGAAGAATTAAAAAAAGAAAAGTTTAAAATATTTAAATTGGGTGAATTTGATAATACTACATATTAATTTTTTTTTTTATTTAAGAAAAAGAATTTTTTTATAAAAAAAAATTTAAAAGTTTAAATAAAGTATGAGATGATTTCATATAATATAATTAAAATATAAAATATTAAATTTCAAAATGGAAAATGAATATCAAAAAGTTACAGAGAATAAATTTGAATTAGAAAATTCTATTGGTAAAAGTAGTTCATATTTTATAAGATCATCACTAAATGAAATTGAAATAATTAATCCTAGATTAGATAATCAATTATCCACTTTAAAATGGATAATATTTTTCCCTTTTTTTTTAATTTTTTCTCCTTTCATTTTTTTATGTTTAATTGTTCAAGTTTTTTGTATCAAAGAGATAAATCCAACTAGAATAATTATAAAAAAAGATACTATAAATAATTGTTTTGTGATAAAAAAAAAGATTAATTTAAGTTGTTATTGTTGTTATTCATCTTTTACTAAAAAACCTTCTTTTTTAGAAGTAAAAAAATTCATTTTTAAAAAAGATGGTGATATTAATGATACTTCTAGTCCTTATAATGGAATAAGAGGAGGAATTTATTATGAAAATTTAGAAAAAGAAATGGTTAAATTAATAGATATTTTGGGAATTCCTAAAGATGAATCTGAATATATAATTAATATTTTAAATTCATTAATAGACGATAGTAAAATTAAAGTGTAAAATAATAAAATTATGATAATTTTAATTAATATTTAAATTATGAATTGACATATTTTTTAAATAATTTTAATTGATTTGTTTATGAATAATGTAATAGAAAAAAAAGAAATTAAGATTATATTATTAGAGGATAAAAATATATATTTTAGAGGAGAAGAAGTTAAAGGATATGTTAATATAGTTAATACATCATTAAAAAATCTTAAGAGTATAACAATAATATTAAGAATGGATGAATATTGGTTTAAAGATTTTGAACATAATTATTCAGTCACTCAATATATATTTGAAAAACAAATCCAGATTTCAGTTCCTGAGAAAATAGATTTCGAAATAAAAATTCCAGATAATTTAAATCCTAGTTTTGAATATCCAGGAATTGAATATAGTTCATTTATAAGATATTATATAGAAGTAAATATAAAAAAAAACGAAAAAAATTATAAAGAAGATAAATTAATTTTAATTCAGTCTCTCGGTATCAATTTAAATAATGTAATATTGCATTCAGAAAAAACAGAAATAAAACATTATTTTGGAATAGTAAATCATGGATCTTCTTTTATTTCTGTTTATATTCCAAACAATAATTTTATAATCGGAGAAAAAGGAGAATTTTTAGTTGAAATTGATAATACATTTTGTAATTTAAATATAGAAAAAATTAAAATAGATTTAATTAGAGAAGTATATTTTTTCAGTAAAAATAAAACCATTATAGATAAAGACATTTTATTAAGATGTTATGCTTTGTGGAATATCAGTAAAGGAAATATTAATTGTACAAGTTTTTCAATAGATTTCAAGGATAATACTTTTAATAAATTTAATTTGAAAACATTTAATCATATTTATAAAGAAATTACTAATTTAAATTATTTACTTCCTTCAGTTACTTCAACTATCATTGATTGTAAATATTTTTTAAAAATTACTGCTTATTTTACTCAATATGTCCCTTATGATTCAAGACCTAGAGTTATTGTACCTATTAATTTATGTCATAAAATTTTAAGAGATAATAATTTAAAAGAAGTTTTAAATGAAAAAGGAGAATTATATGTAAGAGAAATGATGGAAAATTATAAAAAAATGAAGGAAGAAAAAGAAGAAAATTCTATTAAAAATATTTCAAATACTAGAGAAATAAATGGATTTTTGTTAATTGACAAAAAGAATTCAAACACAGAAGATTTTATAAGAGAAGACACTAAAACTATTAATAAAGAAGAATCAAATACTTTTGTTAAAAAATTATCTAATTCAAATGTTCTTCTTTCAGGTTCAATTGTTGTTGAAAACATATCTGAATCATTTGGAGAAAAGAAAAATATATTAAGTATAATTAAATAAATTGTATGATAAAAATTTTCCTTTTTTTATATTTGAGATAATTAATATATTTTTAAAAAAATCATTTTTAAATAATTTCTTTAAAATAATTACATTTATTTATACATCAACCTATAAAAAATTAATTGAAAAATCATTTCAAAAAAATAAAATATTAAAACATACAAATGTAAATTATAAAAAATTATTTAGAAATTAATGGGAGCAGATGCATGTACAAATTGCAAGAAATCATTCGAAGATAAAGAGGAAGTATTTTCTCATCAAACAACTCAAATTCAAAATTCCACAAATCGAGAAGACTCTCAAAAATTCCAAAAATTATTTAATTCAAAAATAAATGAACTAGGTCAAACCATTACAAAAAATGAATTTCTAAATTCAATTGATGATGAAACAAAAAATTATATACAACAAAATGTATTTAATAAAGAACAATATGCTCCTACCAATGATACAATAAGTTATGAAATGGTACCAGTAGAATTTAAAAATGGAAATATTTATGAAGGAAATTGGAATGAAAAATTAGAAATGCATGGTTATGGAAAATATTTATTAAAAAATGATAAAGTATTTGTTGAAGGATATTGGGATAAAGGAATATTAAAAAAAGGAAGAATTTTTTTACCGAATGGTGATATATATGAAGGAGATATAGAAAATAATGAATATAATGGAAAAGGGAAATATTATGATAAAGTAGAAGATTCAATTTATGAAGGCTCTTTTATAAAAGGAGAAAGAAATAAAAATGGAGTAATAATTTTTCATGATGGTTCCATATATGAAGGTGATTTAATTGACGATGATGTTCCGAATGGAAAAGGAAAATTTAAATGGATTGATTCATCAAATCAAAAAAATGATTCTCCAATTAATTATTTTAATTTTTCTAGAAATACACCATTCAATAATGATAATTATATACTTTCTTATGAAGGAGATTTTGAGAATGGAGTAATTGAAGGAAATGGAATTTTAAAAAATGAAGAAACTGGAAGTGAATATAAAGGAGGATTTAAAAATAATGTATTTGATGGGAAAGGAGTATTTAAATGGGGAAAAAATGAAATAATTAAATATGATGGAGAATATAAAAATGGGAAAAAAAATGGAAATGGAACATATTCAACTGCTCAAATGAAATATTCAGGTAATTGGAATGAAGGAAAACCACATGGTTTAGGTTTAATAAATAAAAATAATAAAATTTTTAAATGTTCTTGGAGAAATGGTTTTACTGTTGAAAGTCCTTCTATTCAAGATAGTGATGATTATGTCACTTATGATAATCTCGATCTTAATTTTAAACCTGAAAAAGAAGATATTGATTTTACTCAAATGAAACATTTAAAGAATAATTCAAAGAAAGGAAATAATCTCATTGTTCAACAATCTATTTTTGAAACTAGTTGAGTCATTTTTTTTAATTTTTTTCTATTATATTGATTTAAATTTTTTTTTTTGATATTTTCTTAAATTTATGGGTTTTAAAAAAATTTTATTATATTTCTTTTTTTTTTATTTTTTAAAAAAAACCTGTTAAATTTATAATTTATTATATTATAAAGATTTATTTGTAGATATAATTTATACACACACACTTATTATATTTTTTTTATTTTATATAACACTTTATTTTCAATATTTATTTTACATTTTATAATCAATAATCAATATAATCACATAATCACCTTTTACTTTTATCAATAATTTTTAAATATATAAATTCAAATATTCTATGTTAATAATGAATAAAATAAAATATAATTGGAATAATAGAAATTAGTTTAAATACAAATACTATTTTATATTCAATTTCAATATAAATTTGAAATTGAAAAATAATTTTTTATAATCAAATTTAATTGGATAAATTATTATCTTTGGTTAATTCTTTTAGAATTTGTTTATTTTTTTCAACATTTATATTATAATTTTGAACACTTAAAAAATTTAAAAAAGAAGAATAACTGAATTGATAATTAAATTCGAAATTAGGATTATTCATTATTTGATAGAAGGCAATTTTTTCAAACATTTTTTCAATATAATATTTAATATCATTTAAGAAATTATCTTCTAAATGATTAGAATTAGAATTTAAATTAATCATTTCTCTTAAGAATCCTATTAAAGAACATATTTGTTTGATTATCATATTTGAATTATTTCCAAATTTTTCATAAAAAATTTTAGTATGAGAATTTATAAAATTAAACAAATTTTGTATATTTCTAAAGATCTCTAAATTAATTTCTAAGATTTTTCTACTCAAAATTTTATAATTTTCTATTAATTGTAAAAATGATATAATTGCAGTTTTTGAATTAGAAATAAAATCATAATTAAAACCAATTTTGAATTTATCTATTCCAAAATAATGAAAATCCATTGATTTTGTTAAACAACAATGACACATATATATAAATTTTTCATCTTTATTTTCAAGATTAAATAATATAACTTGTAAATTATAATATATTAGGCTTTGAAAATTTGAATAATTCATTTTAAATAATATATCATTTACTTCATTTGTTATTTTGAAAAGTGAATCTTTTGAATTACAAAAAAAACAAGTTAAATTATTTTCTTTATAGTCATTGTTCATTCTTTTTTTAATTGTTTTATTATATTAAATAACTTAAAAAAAATCTATTTTATATTTATATAACATCACTTTTTCTAATAAAAAAATTAAATAAATAATTATTAATTAACTTTTCCACTTATATTATTTGTATTATAATATTGCTCATTTTTTTTTCTTTCATTTAATTCATTTTTCAATCTTTCAATTTGATTATCTCTATTTCTCAAAGCTTGTGAAATAGATTGTACTACTTCTTTTTCATCAAAAAATAAATTAGAATTATGCATTGATTTACCTAATTTTTCTTTTAATTCAATAATTATTTGATCTTTTTGATTGATCTCTTTATTTAATCTTTTAATAGCATCTTCAAAATTTATTTTTTTTTCAATATCATTTGCTTTTTCTAATTGAATTAATGCATCTTCTAATTCAGAATTTCTTTCCATTAATTCTTTCATATCATAATTAGAAAATTTACTTTCGATAATAGTAATTTCATTTTTTAATTTATCATTTTCATTAATTAAATCTACAATTTGTCTATTTAAAATAGCATTTTCATTTAAAATTTGAGTTTTTTCATTTAAATATAAATTAACTTGATTAACTAAATATTTTGCAGCTTGTTCTTTATCAATACTAAATTTATCATAACATAAAGGAATTTGATTTAAAGCTTCATTTAATTTTCTATCATTTTCATTTAATAATTCATTATATTTCATTGAATCATCTGACCAATGTTTATTTATTGTATTTATTTGTAGTTGAAGAGAATCATTTCTTTTAATTAATTCATTCCATTTTCTATCACTATGATGAAATAAATTTTTATATTCTTCATTTTCTCTTTTTAATTTTGCTATTTGAGATAAATATTCATTTATTATTAAATCCAATTGACTTGAAAGAGAATTTGAGTTAAATGAATTTTTTATTTTCTGAAGTTCTGAATTGTAAAAATCATTTTCATTTTGTAATATTTTTATTATTGATTCTTTTTCAATTAATATTTTACCTAATTCAGTATTTTGTAATTTCTCTATTTTATAATTTTGTTCTCTAATTTCATATTCTAATATATCATTTTTCTTTTGAAGATCACTTGCATAATGCATTAATGCAGTATGTTTTGCATTTAATTTATTATATTCTTCTGTTAATTGAGTATAAGATAAAGAAACATTTTCTAATTGTTTTTGCTTATAAAAAACTTGACTTTGTAAATTATTTCTTTGAGTAGGATTCATTGTATTATTATAATTAGAATTATTATAATTCGAATTACTATTATATAAATTATTATTAGAATTATTTGTATTAATTGATGATTTATTAAAAGTAAATATAGTAGGATCTTTTCCAAATCTTAAAATATCACCTTGACTTAAATTATATTTTAAATTAGATGGTATTTTTTCTCCATTCACAAAAGTTCCATTACTGGAATTTAAATCTGAAATTGAAATAGAACCATTGGGTGAAAATTCAATTAAAGCATGATCTTTTGATATACTTTGATGATTTAATACTACTACATTTGTTAATGGATTTCTTCCTATTTTATTTATTTCATTTGGTAAAATATAAGTTTCATTTTTATCTGTTTTTAAATTTCCATAAATACTCATTTTTTATATTTATTTATTGTAATTTAATTAAAGTAATATTAACAAAAAATTAATATTCTATTTATCATCATTTAAATTACCAAATAATAATTTTTTATAATTTTTATCTTCTTCTTCTTTATTTTTTTCTTTATTATTTTCTTTAGTTGAATTATCAAAAGTAAATAAAACAGAAGCTAAAACATTTCCAACATTTTGAATTCCAATAATTTTTAAATGATGAATAAATCTATATATTAATGTACTATAAGGATAAAATTTATCTCTTTTCTCAAATTCACTAAATTTAATTTTAGCTTCTTTTAAATTCCATCTACTACCTTCACTAAAATAATAACTAATGTTTAATTTAGTTTCATTAATTTTCACTTGTTTAAAATAAATTGGATATTCAATTTTTTCATTTTTATTTTCTTTTACTTTTTTATTTTCAATAACTTTTTTTTTTAAATCTTCTTCGTTTAATTCACTTTCATTAGAATTAGTATTAAAAAAAAATTCTAAAATAAAATCACATTGATATTTAGTAACATTAATAAAAAGAGGTTCTACTCCAATTTCTAAATAATCTAAAACATACCATTTACTTTCAGTTCCTATTGAAATATTTGAATCTTTTCTTCTAAATCTTAACATTTCTATTTTATTTTCATATATATTATCATTCCTTTCTTTTTTATCTATTAAATTTTTGGAATTTAATAAAGATAAAATTATTTTATTTTTAATATTAAGTAAATCAAATATATTTATATCATATATATTTATTAATGTTTCTGATGATAAATCACTATATATTATATGCTCACCTTCAAATTTTTTCATTTCTAATTTAATATTTTCTTTTTTCTCTTTTTTTAATGTCATAATAATTTTATCTAAAGAAAAAGAAATTTGTTTTATTTTTTTTTTTGTATTTTTTATTTTAATTTTATCTATAATTTTACTTTTAATTTCTTTGATTTTGAATTTAATTAAATCTTCATTTCTACTATCAATAGATATTTTTTCTTCTGCATAAGTATCACCTCTATTAAAAATAAAAACTTTAATAATATTCATAAAAGCTTCAAAATATTCTTTACTAAAATCTCCTATTAATTTATCAATTTTAATATTTATATAAGTAAATATTTCAATATTATTATTGTTTTTATTTTTAACATTATTAATTTGTTCTTTAATAGAAAAAGAAATATTTGGTATATTCACCATTTGATTAAAGGAAGAATCATCTAAATAATATTTATTATCAGATGAATTTCCAATAAAATAAATTATATGTTGATTACTGAAAGGAGGAATAAAAAGTAATAAATCTTTTATAATTAATTCCATTTTAAAATTTTTACTCTTTTCATTCATACATAATTTCTTTATTCCAAAAACACATTTTGACCTTGTTGCTAATAAAACTTTTGAATAAGTTAATTCATTTTCAATGCATACTTGAAAATCATTTATTTCAAAAATAAAATTAAATCTTCCTAAATCAAAAGTTTTTTCTGATATTTTATCCTTTTCATCTTTTTCTTCTTCTATAGGATAAATTTTTAATAATATATTATCTATAATATTTAATATATCTTCAAAAATTAATATATTTACCATATCCATATTTAATTTATTCCATGTTACTTTCATTTCATTTAAATTTATATTTAATTCTTCTAATTTTTTTTCATCTGATGAATCTCTTTTTAAATTTATATTATATATTTTTACTAAAGTATTATTAAAATCAAATTTTAATTCTTCAAAATTATCTTCATATAATGAATAATCATTGTAATAATAATCAAATATTTTATTTTCTTTTTTACTATCAAAAATATTATTTATCAATAAATATTTAAAAGATTTTTCAATTGAAATTTCCATAAATTCATAAAAATTTTTTGTTATTTTCAAATTCATAAATTTTTCATTTGAAATATCTTTATCATATCTAAAAAATTTTTCATCAATTAAATTATCTTCATTTAAACAAGATATAGTAAATAAATATATATTAGCATTTAATTCATCATATTGTTGAATTTCATTGATTAAGTTAATTGTATATTTTATTGAAGCATTATACAATCTTAAAATATATCCAAAATATCCTCTTTCTTTTATTTCTTTATGAAAAGCAAATGTCGAATCATAATTATCTTTATAATTCAATAAGTATATTAATTTAATATCAAATACTGTTATTATTATTTTTTTACTTGAAATATTTGATTGCTCTTTATTTTTTTCTGAAATTATTGATTTTATGGATTTATTTTCATTTATATTTTCATTAATGATATTATTATCATTCAAGAAAATATCATTTGATTTTTTCTGGGAAATTGTATTTCTATATAATATATTTGTTTTATAATCATCTTTTATTGTTGATAAATTTTCACTATTTAAAATTTCTTTTGATATTTGATTATTAGCATTAAAATTAAACTTTTGAATCAATTCACATCTTTTATATAAATTTTCAATTATCTTAGAAAAGGTTTCTAAATAAGGAAAATTAATAAAAATAGTAAAACTTTGAGTATTTAAGATAAAAACATCTAATTTATTATTTCCGATATAATTATTTGCTCTAAATGTTTTATCAATATTTTTTATTTTTCTTAAACAATTACTAGGCAGATTTACTTTAATAATATCTCCATTTATATTCACTTCTAGAATAGGTAAAATTAATAATGGATAATCATTGTTTTTGCTGAAATTGAATCCAAATGTAAGATAATAAAGAGATAATTGAATTTTATTTATATCATTTTCATTCTCTTTTGTCATCCCTAAATAATTAATATTTAAATATAATTTATTATATAACTCATTTGTTTTTGGATCTAAACATGTAATTATTCCTTGAATATTATTTATATATAAATATAATTTATCATATTGTTGAATTTTCTCTTCAGTTCCAAAATTATTTATTTCATTTATTTGAAAAGGATATTTCTTTCTTGTTTCTAATAAATCAAAAACTAAAAGAAAAATTTTGTCAACAATTCTTATATCATTTAAAAATATTTTAGCATTATTTGTATAAACACTTATATTTTCATATTTTGTTTTTCTAGATTGAATTTTTTTATTAAAAATTGAATAAGTTTTATAAATAAAAAAAACAGAATTTAACTGATTAACATCAAACATATCAGAAATTAAAGTGTCTTCAACTTCGATTCTTAGATTTTCTATATGAATAATATTTAAATTTTCAAAATAAATATCAATCAAATTAAAATTAATATTATTATTTTGAAAAAGAGTAATTTTATTATAATAAGATATAGTCTTTTGATAAATAATTCTATTATTATCTTCATTTACGTATAATTTCAATTCATTTAAACTTTCAGAATCATCTTCATTATTATCATTATTAAAATCTTTATTTAAATCTTTTTGATTTATATTTTCATTTTCTAAATAAAAACCTTTAATTTTAATTTGAATTTGTTCACATTTAATATCATCTAAATAAGAATAAGTTTTTGAAGGAAAATTTAATATATTTTCTGGGTTAGTTTGAAAAATTGAGCAATTTGAGATTAAACTTTGATTTATATTAATATTAATTTCATTTAAAAGAATATTACATTTATCTTTTTGTTCTAATTCATCAATTACAATTATTTTATAATCCTCATCATTTTTATATTTATAATTCATATGAAAATCAATCCATTCAGGGAAAAATTGATAATAATTAATAATAGAAATTATAGTATAAATTAAAGTAAAAGAATATATATTTAAATTTGTTGGTCCAAATTCTATATTTATCTCATTTATTTCTGGATTAAATCTAATATTACTTTTAGTTAAATTCAAAATTAAAGTTTTCTTTTTTAAAAAAACATTATCTAAATTTTGGTGATAAATTAACATTTTTGGAATTGAAATAATATCATCAATTACGAATTTAAAATCATTTATTTTTAAACTAAATAAATCATTAAAATATACATAATAATACAATTTAATTTTTGGGAAATCAAGGAATAAAATATCTTTATTTAATTTATTTTTCTCTTTTTCAATTACTACGTTTTTATTCAAATTATATTTATGACTAAATGTTAAAAAAGAAGACATAAATTTCATAATATCCATTAATATATCATCATAAATTAATAATAAAGTGTCATCAAATTTAATATGAATATTAGAATTTTTTAAATCATCAATAATTGATAATTTTAATCCATTAATAATACAATTTGAAGAATATAAAGTTGAATATTTTTTAAAAAAATTAAGATATATAGGAGTAAAATCAATATTAAAAACACAACCTTTATTTTTTCTTTCATCAATTAATAATTTTATTGAAAAATTATTTAATTCACTTTGAATAATTTCATCATGAATAATAATATTAACATTATCAAAATTCATATTTATAATATTCTGTTCATAAGGTTCTTCTCTATATTTAGATTCAAAAATATTATTAGAAGAATATGTTTCCATTTTATCAATAGAAGATAAAACATTAAATATAATTTCAAAATATTTATCTAATTCTTTCTTTGAAATTATAATATTTGAATTTGGTAAAACACTTTCAAATTTACTTAAAATTTGAGCTTCTCTTATTTGATGATAATAAATAACTTCTGAATTAAAGTTAAGAGAATAATTTTCTATTTCTAAAATTATTTTATCTAACTTTGATGATGATATTATTAAATCATTTAATTTTATTATTGATTGAGAATTCAATAATTTTAATTTTGTATTATCATAAAAATAATTAAATGAATTACTTTTTGAAAATTGAATATTTGAAATTTGAATTCCACTAAAATTATAATTCTGATTATCACTTAATAAATTTATATTTAAATCTGTTAATTTTATTTTTATTTTTTTAATTTCATCTGAAATCATATTCAATAAAATTTCTTCTACACATTCAATTTTAAATTTTATTTCTTTAGATTCTAAAATTTGACTTAAAATATCAAAATTTTTTTTTTCATTATTGCTTTTTAACTCAAGAAAAATATTAAATTTAATTATTTCACTTATTAACTTCATTATAGTATTAATTGCTCTTGAAGATATTTTTATATATGAATGTTCAATTTCAACTTTTAGATTAATTGTATTATTAATAGATAAATTTGAAATAGGATAAAAGCCATATTCTAATTTAAAATTAACAAAAATTTTTTGAATATCTATAATATTAAATTCAGCATATTCATTTGAAAAATTATATAAAGAATTTTTTAAATGTTCGTTTTCTATATTATTAATATTTTTAATTTTGAAAGGATTAAAATTTTCTCCTTTTTTAAATTTTATATTTTTTGAATTAATATATTCTGTTACTTTTAAATTATATATTAAAACCATAAGATGTATTTCCTTATGTTTATTTAATCCTTTAACCACACCAAAAACTCCTTTTTTCAAAGATATACAATAAAAAAAATCATTTTCACTTAATTTAAAATTTAGTTCAAATTCTTGTAAAAGTAAATCAAAAAAAACCAAAATATTTCTTAATATTTTATCTTTTTCAGAAATATCTGTTTTTTTAATTAAATTATCAACATATTCTTCTTCTTGTAATAATTGTTTTTTTTCTTCTTTATTTAAATGATTTTCTATATATTTTTCTTTAATAATATTAAAAAATTTTTCTTTAATATCATATAAAATTCCTGTTTTTTTTTCAGGATTAGTATTTCTTTGAATAACAAAAGAATCAGAACTTTTTTTATTAATATTAGATGATTTTATCGAAGAAGATAAATGATTTTTTAAAGTAAAAGTTACTTTCAATCCATTTGGATTTATTCTAAATCTTAACCATATTAAATATATTCTAAAATAATCAATATGAACTCCAAGAAAAAAAAAATTATTATCAATATAGAAGTTTATATCTTTATATTTTAAATATCCTATTTGTTTAAAAGTTAATGTTTTAAGTATTGTCTTTGATAAAATAATGAGAAGTATATAAATAATAACTGAAGGTAATGAAATTAATAGAACTATTAATGAAATTAAAAAGATGAATTGCATAAAAATTTTAATTTTCTAAATAAAAAAATAAATATATGAACTTTTTATTGCATATTTAAATTATTTATAAATAATATATATAATTAATGAAAAAAGTAATATTCTTTCCATAATTATTTAAATGAATGAAGCAATAAGAGAATAGGAATTAAAAAAATATAATTTACTCTAAAAAATGAATTTGAAAACTATATTAGAAAAAAAAACATTTTCAAATAACATTTAATTTTTTATGATCATCATTTAAATCACTTAATAATAAGGAAATTTCTCCTTCTAATGAGATTATTGAAGAAATTTTAATTGATTATTTTCATTAAATAAAAGATAATCTCATATATAAAATAAATAAGAGAATAACTTGTACAAATTTTAATATTTTAATTGAATAATTATTTTCTTTTCATTTTTTGAAAATTTATTATTTCATATTTTTTAAGGGTAACTAAAAAAAGTATTTAAATCTATTTTTCATTAAATATTAATCATATATTTAATAAGTTTTATTATATATTATTTAATTAATACTATATATATTTATAATAGAATAATATATAAGATATTTTATTCTAGTTTATTCCAAAGAGAAGAAAATTTAATTTTTTCACTATTGTTAATATGTTCATTTAACTTATTTTCATAAGTATCTACTTTTATACTAAAATTACAATTACAATCATTATCATATATTATAATTTTATCAGTTAAATCAATAATATTATTTTTTCTATTAATAAATTGAGTAGCAAAAGGTGTTCCAGAACAAGTTTTAATACTTAAAGGAGAATATAAATCATTTTGATTATTATCTTTTTCTTCATCATATATTTTAATCCTTAATTTTTTCTTTTTTAAATTCCCTTTTTTTATTCTTTGTTTTTTTAAATTTTTACTTGTTAAATTTGAATAAAAACCTACTTTTTTTTCATCATCTCTATTAGAACAACTATAATTAATTTTTTCATTTTTAAAAATCAATTTAATAATTAAATCTTTATTAACAGCATCATAAGGAATTTTATTTTTTTTCATTAAAAAATAAATTTTTTCAGTATTATATTTATTAATATCAATCCCATTATTCACAAAAATTTTTTCTTTTATAATTTGTTTAATAATTTTTCTAATAAATTTCCTGAATTTTGAATAAAAATGATTTTTAATAGAATTATCAGTTCTTCCAGGAAGAAATTTAGCAATTTCACTCCATTTGTTTCCTAATTCATATTGTTTTTTTAAAAGAATATTTTCTTCTTCTTCATTCCATATATTTTTTATTATTTTTGGATCTAAATGATTATGATATCTTTCTCTACATTGTTTACCACTTCTAATTTTATTGTTAAATTTATTATTTAGTTCATTTGATATTACACTCCAATTCCCTTTCCCATATTTTGATACTAATAATTTAATATAATCATCTTCTTCTTTTATCCATGGATTCCTCTTTTTTATTATTTTGAAACGATGATTTTCTTTCTCTGAAAAAGCTGTTTTTTCCATTTTTTTTAAGTTTTTTAATTAATTTTTTAATATTGGAATTTATATATTTAAAGAAAAATAATAATTTTATTTAATAAAATATAATAATTAATAAAAATGAATTATTTTAAAACATTTGATTATATATCAGAATAATCTCATTTAATATTTAATAGAAAAGGTGAAATTCAAAATAAAACAATATATGGAGGAATAATATATTTAATCTCAATATTTTTGATAATATCAACAGGAATATTTTTTTATAAAATTAATAAACCAATACACAAAATCTTTAATAACATCAATAGAAACATCACCTTATTTAAATTTAACTCAATTAACAGAAGTTCCGTTTTTATTTAGATATATCATATAATAATAATGATAAATTATATAAAATAACTTTAAATTTTTTGTTATTGAGGAACAAATTCTTCAGAACAATCAATTAAAAAAATTAGACTACATGATTTTGATTTATTATTTGAAAAATGTGATATTAATAAAACTTTGGTCTTATAAAAATCTTTTTTCTAATATGTATGATTTAAATACTTTTTATTATCCTCAAATTAGAAAATCTATTTTCACTGTTCATGGTATTTATAGTTATATTTTACCTTTTTCTTATTGTAATTTTATATTAGTAAATGTAATATTAATCAAGATAATAATTGTTATGAAGAAAAACAAATTAATTATATTGTGTCTGATGTATACTTAGATTTTAGAACCGTCGATTATGGAATTAATTCAACAAGAAAAATTTTGAAAGTTCCAAATCTTTTTAATGAAAGATTTATGATATCTTTAAGTGTTCATAAAAGAATTTGGATGTTAATAAATAATATTAACTATATAACTGATAATGGATTATTTTTCAATGTAAATGAAGAAAAAACATTTTTCCAATTTAGTAATATAAGATATGATTTTGATTAAAAAATAATAATAATGAAACAACATTTAAAGATACTTTTATTGCCTTTACAATTTCTTCTACTGGAAACACTCTTTTTTATAATAGAAAATTTTTTTTAAATTCAAGATTATAGTGCAACATTAAGTGGTATTATTAAATTAATTATAGTTTTGGCCGTTTCTTTTAATTTTTTCTTTTCTCAAAATCGATATAATTGAAAATTAATTAATTATTTTCTTATTTATGAAAATCAAATTAATTTAAAATATGAAAATAAAAAAAATTAGGAAAAGAATTTTCTGCTGAGCCAAATAATTTCTTTTAATTATAATAATATTAATTACCAATATGGAATTTCTAATTCTCAAAATAGAATTTCTGGACCATTAAATCATAATTATATTACTGTAGATATAAAATATTGATAACTTGATTTCTTTATTTACTTTAAATAATAATAATTTGAAAAGAAAAAATTCATTGAAAGATTAAAATCTTCATCTTTTTCTTGGTAAACATGATAAAATTATAATGAAAAGAACTTTAAAAATGAAAAAAAAAATATAAAGTTCTGGTTATTTTTTATCTTATTTAATGTATGCTAGAAGGCAAAAAGATAAATTTGAACTTATTTATGATTTTGAATTAATAAATGAAAATTTAAATGTGATTAAAATTTTAAGTAAGTTATTAAAAGGAGAAAAAATTTATTAAATATTAGATAATTATAATTATAAAAAAGAATATTATTTCAATCATAATATTAAATTAAATAATAATAATTTTAATATAATGAAAAGAAATAATTCTTCAAAAATGAAAAATTGTGGAATAAAAATTACTTCTCCAAATAATGTATCATATAATTCAACAATGAAATTGGAAATTGATAAATAAAGAATATTATAAATAAAATTGAAAATAAATATTAATATAAATATATTAAATTACTTATTTTTAAATTTTATTTAATTCTTATTTTTTAAAATGAATCCTCATGAATTTAATATGAATAGAAAATTTGCTGATTTATATAATCAAATAAATAATTTAAATTCAAATTCATATTCAAAAGAAATTAATAATTTATCTTCATTGAAAAACAAATTATTTAACAATAATAATTCTTATAGTTCAAAAATATCAGATCAAAAATTATTAATGTATGATTTAATAAAGAAACAACCAAAGAAACAAAATTTTTATGAAAATTTGCCAATGAATATAGATTCAAAAATAAAAAATGAAACAAAAAATTTTTTAAAATCAAGAACAATTTTTGATATTCCTTCAAATGAATCAGATAACAATCCTTTATTTAAATTTAATAGAAAAATAAAAAATGATAATGATAATTTTAAAAAGAAATATAGTGAAATAGAAGATTATACAGAACGTTTAAAGGGAATAAGACCTTATCAAAATAAATCAAATAAAATAAATTATACTTATAAATCTGATTTACTTAGTATTAAAATAGGAGAAAATAATATTTCTAAATTTGATAAATTAAAAAATGATATTATTCAAATTTTAAGAAATGATAAAAATAAAAATTCAAGAAATTCACAATCAATTAGTTTTAAAACAAATAAAACTTTTAATTTTTAAATAAAATTTATTTAAAAAAAATTATAATAATAGAATAAATAAAAAAAAAATAGTATTTATACATATTGAATATTATAAGATTTTTTATGCCAATCAAAATAACTATCTTCACCATAATAATTAGGTAAATTTAATTTATTTTGATTATTAAAAATTTCTTCTTTTTCTTTATAATAAATAATTCTATTATTTTTTTTAACATAATTAATAATATTTTTTGTATAAGTTCCAGGACCAATATTTTCTCCAGTAGAATATTTTTGTTTTTCAAATTTTTTTGATTGAATTCCAAAAGGAGCAGAATTATTTAAATTTAATTTCATTTTTTTTTCATTTTTTTTCTCAATAGAATAAATATTTGAATCATAATCAAAAGTAGAAAAAAGGTCTTTTTCTTCTTTTTTATTTTTTTTATCTTTTAATATTTTATAAATATATTTCTTATTATTATTATTATTATTATTCCATTCATTTAATTTTATATAATTCCCAGGACCAGGAAAATTTTCATTTAAATGTTTTTCTTTAAATCTTTTTTCACAAGAATTAAAAGAATGAATATTCGAAAAATTTTTTTTTAAAAAATTATGTGCAATATTATAATTTCCAGGACCTGGAATCATATTATTTTCACTTTCACTTTTTCTTAATTTAATCACTTTTGGATTATATTTAAATATTCTTTTTTTTATAAAACTTTCATTTTCTTTAAAATAAGAACCTGGACCAACTTTTTCATTATTATTATTTTTTTTTAAATATTTAGATGATGAACTTCCAAAAAATTGAAATTCTTCTTTTATTGGCATTTTATAATAATTATTTCTTAAACAATTAATTGAATAATTTCTTCTTAGTTTATTATGCTTTAATTCTAATAATTTATTTTCTTCATAATAATAATCTCTTTTAAATTTTTCTTCTTCAATTTCTTTTTTTGTATTATTTACTTTTTTTTTTTTATTTATTTTTGGAAGTGGTTTTTTTATTGATTCATTAAATTTTTGAAAACTTGAATAATTTGTTATTGGAGTAATTAAATTATTATTAATAGAATAAAAAGAATTTGATGTTTTTAAATTTTTCTTTATTAATTTAAATAAATGTTCTCTTTTTCTTTTTAAATTATTTACCATAAAATTTTTATGTATTTGACTTAAACAAAAATTCTTTTCTTGATTATTAAAAAAAAAATCTTTTCCTGTTTTTGAAGAATTTCTAGTTATACTTATTAAATTTTCATCAAAAGGATTAAAAGAAGTATTAAATAAATGATTAGTGATATTATTTTCTACAATTGACATTTTTATTTAATATTGAAAAATAAATTTTGTTTAAATCTATGAATTAAATTCTTTTATTAAAACTCCTCAATCAAACAAACTGATATAAATATTAATTCTAATTATAATTGAACGTCAGAAGTTAAATATTTAATGAATTACTTTCTGATTTAGAAAATAATACTAAATAAAAAAAAGAAAAAAAATATTAAAATATAATTTTCAAAAAATACAATTTTTAATTTAATTAATATAAAATATATATTTATAATTATTTTTTATAAAAAAAATGTGATTTACTTAATTTTATAATTTTAAATATTATTATTAATTATATGATTTATAAATCTATTTTCATCCACAAAATTTTTTCCATCATCTCTTTCTTTAGTCCAAGAATCAACAACTAACATATTTCTTTCATGAATCATTTCTTCAAAAATTTTTTTTTCATTATTAAAAAAATCATTAATAGCTTTATCTTGATTGATTTTAATATTATCAATTAACTTTTGAAAATCTTTCCTTTTATTTTCAATAATTTTATGAAAAAACCAATAACTAACATCAGCATTAGTAATTCTTTGTTTATTTTCAAAAATATAAGGATTAAAATTATAATTTTGTTTATGAATATATTTTTTTCCATTAGTAAAAAACATTTCTTGATTAAATAAAACCATTTCTGCAAAAATTATCATATAAATTCCACAATCATATGAATTTACTTGTTTTGGAACTTTAGGAACATAATTATTGATTAAATAATGATAATTTAATATACAATCTATAATATTTAAATTCTTTGTTTCTTCTGAATAAATTAAATTATATTCATAAAATAAAAACTTTTTTATTAATATTATTGCTTTTGGATTTTCTTGATTTATACTGTCTAAATAATATATTTCTGGATAATCTAAATTCTCTTTTGATAATAATTGAATTGTTATTTCATTTTTTATTTCTAGAGTTATGTATCTTTTTATTATTTTTATATTTAAATTTCTATTTGAAATATTTTCTTTTTCATTATTTTGGTTTTCTTTTGAAATGTTTAAAGTATTTAGAAAGGAATTTGGATTTTCATTATTTACATTTTGAACAATTAAAATTTCTTTATTTGGGATTTTATTGTTTATTGATTCATTATTTTTTAATATTTCTTCTTTCTTATTCAATTCTTCATTTTTATTTGTTTCAACATTTTCAATTATATTAACGTAATTATTATTCTTATATTCACCATTCTTACATTTTTGAAAGAGAAAGAAATTATTTAATAAATTTACATTGTATGCTTTATTTTTAAAATAAATATCCAATTTTTCTTTAAATTCTTCATTAATAAAATTATTGTTTATTTCATTTACATTATTATTTTTAATTAAATTATCACTTTTTTCATTTAAATTATTAGTATTTATTTTTTTTCCAGTGTCTTTAATTGCAATTTGATTATTTACCATTTGTTTTTCCGTCAAATTTTTTTTGTCACATATATTTTTGTCATTAATTTCTTTTTTATTTATATTTTGATCATTTTTTTCTTCATCAATATCCATTATATTATTTCGAAAAGTTAAAATTTTATTTTCATTATCTTTACTTCCTAACATTTTGGAATTATTTTTTATTTCTTCTTTTATTTCTTTAATACAAACATTCATTTTATTATTTTTAATTTCTCTATTGTCAATTTGATTATTTTCCAAAATAGAAATAAAAGTTTGATTTAAAGTAAAAATTCCTTTTTTTCTTTTAGCTCTTAAAAATATATTTTTCATATTTTTTGGATTCCTAATAACTATAAAGCTCCAATGCATTTTTTCACAAATTGGAACTAAAACAATTTTAAAATTAAATATATTTAATTTAGTTTTCTGAAAATTAGTTCTATCAAAATTATAAAGAGGAGTATTGAGTCTGCAATTTTCTTCTTTTTGTAAAAAATTATAGAAAAAAGATTTCAAAGATAAAATATCATTAATTCCATTAGAAGAATATTTATCTTCAATTAATTTAAAACAAAAATTAGCAATAACATCATTAATATAAATTTCATCATTTAATTTAGAATAATCCTTTTCAGTAATATTAACATCACTTTGTTTTTGATGAATATATTTATATTTATAATTTGCTCTTATTCTTCCTCCAAATTCTTCATTTGATTTTTTCAACATTTTTTTTAAATTTGGAAATGCAATATATAATTCATTATTATCATTATATTTAAATGAATTGTTTATATTCATTTGAAATGAATCTGAAAGTTTTGTTAATGAAATTGCTGTTTTTATATCAAGTTCTCCTAATTGAAAAATTATTTTTTTCTTTAACATTGGCTGATCTTGTGATTGGATTGTCTTTATTAAATCTACTTTTACTCTTATTCTCTTCCTATTTAACAATGATACTCCTTTTATTTTCACTTTTGATAAGTCCATTGGAAAAATTTGTTTTTTATTTTATTTTATATATATATTAAAATGGATAAATATTAAAAATTATATAATATTTTAATTTTTTTTTTTCTATTTTTTGATTTTTCAAATCGAAAATATTTAAAAAGTTATTGAGTTAATGTTTGCTATTGATATAATTATTTATTTTCTTATTTGTTCTAATAATATATTAAATTTTTTTTATGTTTTAAACAATTTTTTAATAAAAAATCTAACTTAGGATAATATTTCTAATAAATAATTTAAAAATTAAAATGTCAAATTATAGGATTATAGAATCGAATCCAATTAAAGTAGAAATCAACCAAGAAAATTACGAAATAATTTTTTCAATTAAATCAGAAGAATTAATCCTTTCAATAAAGTTATTGAATTCCCAATCATCTAAAAAATATTTGAAAAAATATCTGAAAAAGCAATTATTATTTTTAGATGTTGAAAATCCATTCTCTCGATTATATACTTTATTAAAAGAAAAAAAAATGAATTTGTCAAAAGAAGAAAATTTTATAGAATTAAAATATTGTGATGATCAAACATTAATTAATCATACATTTATGATTCCTCTTGAAGAAAAAAGAAGAATATTAATTAATCAAAGAATAGAAAATCAAAATGAATTAAATAAAACTGTACAAAAATTAGAAAAAGATGTTACAGAATTAAAAGAAGAAATGAAAAGAATAAAACTTCAAAATACAATAATGGAAAAGACAATAAGAAGAACAATAGATAATTTAACAAGAAGTATAAAAGAATCAAATATAATAAATATAGATGACTCAAAAATAATAGAAGGATTAATAAATTCAAAAAAAAAAATAAACTTTTCTTTATTATATAGTACATATAAAGAAGAAGATTCAATAATAAATTTTCATAATAAAGTAGATAAAAAAGGAGCAACAATAATAATAATAAAAGCAAATAATAAAATTTTTGGAGGATATAATCCAATTGATTGGGATAGTTCAGGTAAATATCATTTAACTCATTCTGCTTTTCTTTTTTCTTTAGATAAAAAGGAAAGATATAATATTAAAAAAGAAGAAAACAATTATTCTTTTGTTTCTGATAAAAAGTATTTTCTTTTTGGTTTAAGTGATTTATGCATTTGGGATAAATGCACTTCTAATAGTTGTAGTTTTAGTGAATCTTCTTCTTATTCTATTCCTGACAATTATGAAATTACTGGAGGAAATAAATTTTTCACTGTTACTGGATTTGAAGTTTATTCTGTTAGTTATAATAATTAAATTATTTTAATCTAAGTGTTTATAATTTTTATTTTCTTCTTTTTTAATTTTTTTTTTTAATGTTTAAAATAATTTATTGCTTAATATATATTTATTTAAGATATTATTTGTTTAGGAACAAAATAAATATGTCCTAATTATAATTTATAATATATTATAGATTTTTTTTCAATTTTTAATTTAAATAAATACCTTCTTTATGGTTTTTTAAAGTTGTTAACAATAGATAATAAAGTTTGATCATTTTTTTCAACAAAACTATCATGAATATTAACACTTATCATATTAGAAATATCTAAATTAGGTTTTTTTTCATTCTTTTGATTTTTGATAATAGTATTATTATTTTTATTATTCCAATTTTTATCATAATCATCATAATTTTTGTGGCATATATTAATAGGAACAAAAATTCTAGGTCTTGAATTATTTATAAAAATAGAATTGAAATATATGGTAATTTTTAAACTATATGTACATTCAATAATATCAGATAAAACAGTATTCATTAAATCATTTATTTTAATATTTTCACCGTAAATATTTTTAAATTTTTCCTCGTCAATTTTTTCTTTCATTTTATCTTGGATTTCTAAAAGAAAATTATAATCATTTTCTTCTCCACTATAAATTAAGCAATTAATCCAACATTTACTTAATTTTAAATTTTGAATATCATTATTTTTTAATCCTTTTAAATTTATATGTCTAAACAAACAAACTTTAAGTTTATTTACATTAAGACTAGATTTATTTTCTATTTTAATTGAAAATTCAATTTTTTCTCCTATTTCAAAATTATTTTTATTAATTGAAACTGAAGCTTTACAGCAACCTTTATTAGATAACCAATTACTTATATTTCCTCCAAAATTTAATTTAAGAAATTCATTTTTTTTACTTATTGTTTTTATAAAAATTAATTTTTGATCATTATAGCATATGCCATTATTTTTAAAGTGATCAGCACATAAATAATATCTTATATAAAAATAATCATTTATTCCTGGAAATTCAAAACTTGGATTTATATTTTCTGGAATTTCAAAACAAAAATTTGTAGTATCTGAATCAATAAATTCAATTGTTTTTTCATTTATCTTTGTTTCTTTTTCTATTTCACTTCCGTTTTTTCTTTTCCACTTTTCTTTTTTTAATAAATATAATTGAATATTAGAAAATACATTTGAATTTTTGAGAGTTATTGTCCCTTCTATTTTTTCTATGTTAAAAAATACTTTTTTGTTTTCTTTTATATTTATTTCTAAAATATTCCTTTCATTCTCCATTTTTTAAATTTTTATTAATAATAAATTTTACATTTTCCTCTTTTTATTAAATGATAAAAAACATTTTAATAAAATACATTTATATTTAAAATCTTATGATATAATTCAATATTCAATTAAATTTTTTTTTTAGAAATAATACTTTAAAACCAGTATAATATTAATAAATTCAATGATAATTAGAAAACTTTTTGAAATTATATTCATTTTATTGTTATATCTTGCTCAAAAAAATTATTCTATTTAATTCATTGAAAAAAAATTAATTGAAAAAAAAGTTAAAAAAAATCTTTTGAATTATTATAAAAAAAAATGCAAAGTCAAAATGACAAAAAATTAAGGCTCGAAATAGAAGAAAACAAATCAATGTTCTTCAGTGGAGAAATGATAAAAGGAAAAATAATTTTTTTATATGAGAATCCTCCTGTCATTTCAGTTGTTAAATTAAGTTTAATAATGAAAGAATTTTGGTATCATAATTCAAAACAAATAGAATTTAAAACAGAAAAAACTATAAATACTCGAAGCATCGAACTTTTAAATAAATTTGATTCAGATTTTTCTTTTCAAATTCCATATAATTTAAATTCAAGTTTTGAATTCAATAGTTTTAATTATAATATATATATTAGATATTTTTTAATTGCTGAACTTCATTCTCTAGAAGAAAATCATGTAAATCAAAAATTAATTATTATTAAATCAATTGGAAAATATTCTCCATCTAATTTTATTCAATTTGGAAGCAATATAAATATAATGAAATTTATAAATTTAGGGAATTGTTTAGCTTCTGTTAAATTGAAACAAAATAATATTAAGATGGGAGAATTTCTTGAATTAGCTGTAAATGTAAATAATAATTCTAAATATAATATTAAAGAAATTAAAATTAATTTAATCAGAGATATTATTTTTAGAAATGAAAAAGAATTTAAAGAAAGACAAACAATAGGGCGAAAAATATTTAGTTGGATTGTTGAATCAGGACAGGAAAAACAAAACAATTTTCTTTTAAAAATTGAAGATTCAAAATTACAAAATTTTGATTTAAGAACATTTAAAAATCCTTATCAAAACATTGAAATTCAAGATTTAATTAATTCTGTTTCTACAAATTATATTGAATGTAAATATAGTTTAAAAATTACTTTTTATTTTAATCACTTTGTTGCTTTTGCTCAAAGACCTAGAATTTTTCTTCCAATTAATATTTGTCATAAATATTTTGATAAAGAATTTTCTTTGGATGATCAAAGTTTTATAAGTAAAGATTCATTCTTTAAAAATAAGAATGAAAATATTTCTATTATTAATAGAGATTCTGTTATTGAAAGTTTTGATGAAGATTCACTTTTTTAAATTGTGAAAAGAATTATTCATTTGTAAATTATATAGATGATAGATTTAAAGAGTTTTAAAAACAATTAATTTTTAATATTTATATTATAAACTTTAAGGATATAGTTTTTATAAAGATTAAAAAATAAATTATTTTTTTGAATAAAAATAATTTCAAATTTAATTAAATAATAAATGAGTTTAATTTCCTTTGATGTAATATATAAGAAAAAAAGTGATACAGAAGCATTTAAATTACCTTTAGAATCTGAATTACATCAACTTAAATTAATGATATGTGGAAAATATAAAATATATGATATAAATAAAGTATTTATTTATTATAAAAATGAAATAATAAATTTTCAAGACTCAACAAAATTAAAAGAAATATTCAAAGGTAGGAAAGTAAAAATAGAAATAACAGATAAATTAATAAAGAAAAAAAAAGAAAAAGAAGGATTTAAATATTATTGTAAATGTAAAAATGGAGCAACATATATTTGTGATAAATGTGATGAATTTGTTTGTGAGTTTTGTTATAATAAAAAAAAGCATATTACTCATTCAAATAAAATAATAAAAATAGAAGAATATTCAAATTATATTAAATCAACATTAAAAGATTATGCAGCTGAATTAGATGAAAAAATAATTAATGATGAAGCTTTTCAATTTTTTGATTATTGGAATTATGATATGCAAAATGAAACAGGAAATATAAATTCAATATATGAATATTTAAAAAATGAATTAGAAGATATTAAACAAATTCAAATTGATTATATTTCAAATATAACTGATTTAGATAAATTTACTGGATTAAAAGATGATATTGAAAAAGTGATTCAAGAATATGCAAATATAAATACTGATGGTAATTTCGAACAAATATTTTCAGAAAAAAAATCTTTAGTTAAAAATAGTAGAGAAATATTACAAAGATATACTGAGTTAAAAAACCTTTTAATTCATTATACTAAAACTATAAAAGATATTCAAATTTTTAATCAATTAATATTAAAAGAAATGAAAGATAAATTTAATATTATGAAAAAAAAATATATTAATTCACATCCTTCTTTAACAATGAATAATTCAATGATGAATTTAAATTATAGTAATAATTTTAATAATTCTATTATTTATTCACAAAGAGATTTTCAAAAAAGTCAAATTTTAAATAATTCACAATCTTTTTTTGATCAAGATAAATCTTTAAATTTAATAAATAATAATCAAGAAAAAAATTTAACGAACAATAATATTTTTCAAAGTCAACAATTAAAAACAAATCAATTTAGTAATAATAGTATAATAAGTAATTCACTAATTTCTCATGAAAAAATGTTATTTAAAATAAAAGATGAGAGAAAAATGATAATTTTTTCTTTAACAACTCAATCATTTAAAGAAAAAATCTTTGCAGATAAATCAAATTTTAAAAAAGATATGTCATCAGAAAGTGATATAACTCAATTAAATTTAAATAATAAATTATATATTTTATCAGGGAAAAAATTTAATAAATTTTATTATTATGATTATCCTTCAAATAGTATATATTTAATAAACAATACTTTATTTTCTCATTATTATGGAGCAATGGTGTATTGTAATAAAACAGAATCAATATATTTATTAGGAGGTAATAATCAAATTAAATGTGAAAGTTTAAAAGTAATAAATAATGTAAAAAAATCAGAATGGAAAATAATTCCTTCATTAAATGAAGAAAGACAAGAATTTGCTTCAATGTATTTTGATAATTATATTTATGTTTTTTTTGGTTTTTCACCAAAAAAAGGAATAAATCTATCTTCAATAGAAAGAATAAATATAAATAAATTAGATAAATTTGAAGTTGTATATATTAATGAACAAATTAGTTTAAGTTCCTTAGCTTGTTGCAAATTTATTGATGATAATGATGATAATAATAATGATAAAGAAATTTTATTATTAGGAGGATTTGATGGAAATAATTATGTTGATAGTTCTTTAGTTTTAAATACCAAAGAAATGAAAATTAGAGATTGTGATATTGTTATTCCTAATATTTCTACTCATTTTCAATTTTTATTTCAAAAAGAAAGTGCTTTTGTTGAAGTTGAAAATGGAATTCAAGTGGTTTATGATATGAAAAATAATGTTCATTTAATTACTAAAAATACTTATGAATTATATAGTGAAACTCAATAATATTTTTTCATTTATTTTAATTATTTGTTCTAATTAATTTTTGAAATATTAATTTATTTAAAATCAAAAAAATAACAAATAAATAAAAAAAATGAGAAATATTCCTTTAATAATAGAAGATGAAATAAATAATGTCAATATAGAAGAAATATCAACATCAAAAACAATAAAAAAAGAAGAGATGAAGAAATTTGAGGAAGAAAATCCATTAATAGAAAACATAGAAAAAATAATGGAAAATAGAGAAAAAGAATTATCTCCAGATTGTTTTTCAGGAGCAGACAATGCTCCTTCAGAATTATTAAATAAATTTATAAACATAGACATAAATATATTAACACCTCTTTTAAATCCAAGAAATTCATTTTTTATAAAATTATCAACTGAAAAAATAATGTCTTGGCAAAATAAAGAAATAGATATTCCTTTTTTAAAAATGACTGATAATTTAAAACCAATTTCAATTCAAATTTTCAGAAATTTATTATCATATATGAAAGATAGAAAATCAAGTAAACAACCAATTTTTCATATTAGAAAATTTCTAAAATTGACTTTACATTCTGAACAAATAATAAAAGATGAAGCATATATTCAAATATATAAACAATTACAACATAATAAATCTTATGAAAGTTTATTAAGAGGATGGAAATTTTTAGCTATTATTTCTTCATGTTTTGTTCCTTCTGATAATATATATTATTTAATTTTAAATTTCTTATTTTTTGCAATGCAAAATAATGATGATGTTTCTATTGTTAATCATGCTAAATTTATTTTTGTAAGAATGATAAGAACAAAAGAAAAAGAAAGAAAAAATGTTCCTTGTTCAGAAGAAATTGAATATATTGAAAATTTAAAAAGTATTTCTATTCCCTTATATTTTTTCACTGGAAATCAAACTAATATTAATATTGAATCATATACAACAGTTAAAGATTTAAAAAAAAAAATGATGAATTTTTTAGAATTTAATCCCCAAAGAAGTATATATTATTCTTTATATGAAATTGGAAAAGATGATGAAGGAAGTTATGAAAGATTTATTGATGATTCTGAAATTGTTTGTGATATTTTAGCTTTTTGGAAAAGTGAAAAATTAAAAGCTGAAAAAAAAAATAAATCAGTTGATTTTAAATTATATTTAAAATTATTAATTTATTATCCAATCGAAGAAGAAGATTATGATACAGTAACTTTACTTTATTATCAAACTAAATTTGATGTAATAACTGGGAAATTTAATTTAAATGCAAATAAAATAATTAATTTAGGAGGGTTACAATTATTAAATGAATTTGGAAATGAAAGAGAAGAAGCATATAATTATTTAAAGAAAAATTATGAAAAATATGTTCCTTTAAATAAATTAAATTTAATGACTCAATCACAATGGATTGAAAAAATTATTGAATTTTATTCTTCAATATCATCTTTTCCAAAAAAAGAAGCAAAATGGAATTATTTAGAAGAATTAAAAGAAGATAAATTATATCAAACACAACAATTTCATGCAAAGTTTAATTTTCAAAAATCAGGAACAAATGAAGATAATATTCCTGATGATTGTCTTATTGGCTTTAAACCTAATGGTATTATTATTTTAGATAATGAAAGAAATGAAATTGTTTTCTATAAATATGAAATTATAATGAATTGGGGTATTTCAACTGATCAATTTATTATTTGTATTTCTAATGTTGATAGTGATATTAAGAAAGTATGTTTCTTTACTTCTCAAACTAAAGTCATTCAGCATTTAATTGAAATTTATTGTAATATTATTGCTGGAAAAGATATTAAAGAAATTCAAAATATCATTCAAACTTATGATAAAAAATTTGAGAAAATTGATTCTGGAAGAAAGAGATTTAGAACAATATATAAAAAGAAAGAAATAAGAGAGAGTAAATTAAGTAATAATGAAGAAGACTCAATCGTCAATGAAAATTCACAAGGAATGAGTGAACTGATATAATAATAAAAATATATAAAAAAATATTTTTAAAACATATTATCATTATTATACCCTCCATATTTAATAATCCAAGGGTCTTTAAAAATATCACTTAATTTCATTCTTTGTTCAACTTCCTTCATAAGTAACTTATCAACAAAAATATTAGCTTCATGAGAAATTTTTTTCCAAACATCATTAGGATATTCAACAGGTTCATAAATAGTCATTCTTATAATTTCTTTATCACTTTCATCATCAAAAGGTAAATATCCACTTAATAATAAATAAGAAATAACCCCAATACTCCAAACATCAGCAGAAGCACCATATTTTTTTCCTAATAAAACTTCAGGAGCCATATAACCTATTGTTCCAACACATTCAGAAAAAGTTTCTCCTGGTTTTAACATTTTAGAAATGCAAAAATCAAATAATTTAATATCTGCAAAATCAGAATCATTAGTCATTAAAATATTTTCTGGCTTTAAATCTCTGTGAAGTATATTTCTACTATGAAGAAATTCTACTGCTTTTGATAATTTATATATTATTTCTGCAGCCCTTGATTCTGTTAATTTAAAATTTCTTTTTTCTAAATATGATAATAAATCACCTCCAAAACAATGTTCCATTATAATATAAATATATTCTTCATTTTCTATTATATCATATAATTGTAATATATTTTGACTTTGAGTTATTTTTAATATTTCTATTTGATTTCTTGCATTAATTAAATCATTTGTAGTCATATCTCTTTTATTCATTATTTTAATTGCTACATCTCTATTTTTTCCTCTATGTAATCCAACACGAACAAAACCAAATCTTCCACTTCCAATTTTATCTTTTACATTATAAGCTTCATATAAATCTTCATATCCAATTGCTTTTCTTATTGTTCTTAACCACATTTTATAACTTTTCTCTGAATCTGTATAATATTTCCTTTCTTTTTTAGGATATACTACACTAAATGCAAATAAATTTATTCCATTATGTGTTAATGGCATTCCTTCTTTTATAAATACTCCATTTAAATTATGTAACCCTGAATGAATTTTATCTGTTTCGTTTTTAAAGAAAAATAAATCTTTAAATATTAATTTAAAATACATTTTCTTTAAATTTTTATCTGATGTTATTTTATATAAATAACCTTCATAATTTATTGGATTCGTATCTAAATCATCTGAATAATTAAAAGTATTTTTATTTAACATATTATTATTATTTTCATTTAATAAATCACCATAAGTTCCTTTTTCTTCTATTTCTACATTTTCATTCACTATTGATTTTATATTTGATCTTTGAAAAGTTCTTGTAGGATGAATTGCAAAAAAATTTTTATTTCCTCCATTATTGTTCATTTGATTATTAAATTTAGTTACTTTTGTATATGATTTAAATCTTTGATATGGATTTATTATTTTATTACTTATTAATGTTGCAGGCTTATATTTTGATATTGGAGAAGGTGACATTATTAATTTTAAATTTCCTTCTGCACTTACAATTGTTTGATCTAAGAATTCATTCTGAGTTTTTTCTTTTATTGTCGTATGTTCATATATTTTTTGATAATAATTTAATGTATCATTACTAAAAGGTCTCCTTTCATATAAAAAAATTAATAAAAATACAAAAATATCTGAATTTATATTTTCTATACTATATTTAAAAAATGTTTCATCAATATAATCTGAATCAAATATTCTTTCTAAAGTCTTGTTTATTTCATTTATAGATTCTCTTCTATCATTTGCATTTTCTTGTTCAAATTTCATTTTATAATGTATTAAAAGTTCATTTGAATTTAAAGGAATATAGGAGAAAACAATTCTAATATCTTCTCTATAAACTTTACCATCTTTATCATAATCATAAAGTGAAAAAATTATTTTAATTAATTTCTTATAATTTCCAGTAAATAAATCCATTAATCCAGTTACAAATTCATTTTTACTTAAATAAGGTTTTTGATCTTTGGCAAAAACATTAAATAATCTATCACTAATAATAACCGGTAAATCATAATACTAAAATATTATATATAAGAAAATAAAATTATTATTATGTAATTTATTTACTGT
This sequence comes from Isotricha intestinalis, assembly GCA_023807065.1. Taxonomy (NCBI): domain Eukaryota; phylum Ciliophora; class Litostomatea; order Vestibuliferida; family Isotrichidae; genus Isotricha; species Isotricha intestinalis. The sequence continues at coordinate 33,415 of JAJJLU010003532.1, forward strand.
TGAAAAAGTTAATCTGTTTAAATTTTTTCCTTTTTCATTTCCTCGATCACTTAATTCTTTCCATATATCTCCTAAATATTTTTGTAAATATATTGTATCTTTCGGACGAAATTCTTCTAAAATTTTTTCAAAATTTACTTTAGAAAATATCATTTCATTTCTTTGTGTATTTGATGATGAAGCATAACTTGAAATATAATTTTCACTTACCATATTTCTACTTAAACTCATTTTTTATTTCTTTATTAAATTAAATTTAATATTTATTATATTTTCGAATTAAATTATTGATTAAAAGACAATTAAAAATAAATTAATTGATTTTTAACAATATAATAAGATTAATTTTTAAATAAAAAAATAAAGATATATCAATAACAAAACAGAAAAAAATAAATTTGTAATTTGAAAAAAGAAATAAATAAAAGATTTAAATAATAATTAAGAATCTATAATTTGATTGTAAATATCATTTTTCTTTTTTCCTAAAAAAAAATGTTGTTCATTATAATTAGATAAATCATTAATAATATTATCAACAATAGAATCATTAGTAGAAAAATTATTACTTGAACAAGAATTAAAATAAGAAGAAGAAGAATTAGAAAAAGAAGAATCATAATTTAAATATTCATTATAATAATTACAAATTCTTTTAAAAGAAATAGAAATACATTGAAATTTAATATATTCTTCTTTCATTAATTTAATATGTTCTTTTGATTTAGAATGAACAGAATATATTAAAAATTTTTTTTTACATAATTGACAATATTTTCCTTTAGGTTCAATTTCAACATCAATTTCATCTTCAATCAAATTTTGAGTTATTAAATTAGTATCACTTGATTCTTCATCATAATATTTTTTTATTGAATTTTCTTCACTTAAAGTACAAAAGATAGAAAATCCTTCTTGAATTTTTTCATTATAAATGGGAATATTATATTTATTATTTTTTTTATTTTTTTCAAATTCTTGATAATATAATTTCTGTTCATATGATATATTTGGAACATTTACTGCTATTAAAGCTTTTGTATCTATATTTTTTGGTAATCCTTCATTAAATAATAATTCTAATGAATTATAATTAATATTTATTTCATTAATAATTTTCATGAAATCTAAAAAATATAATGAAAATAAAGTTACCTTTTAAAATAATACAATTAAAAATTTTGTTTGGAAGATTTATTGTTGTTTTATAATATCTTTTATTTTTATAATATAATATTATTCCTCCTTCTTTTAAAATTTTATCATTGAATTTTTTATCTTTTAATATAGATAAATCTTGTATAATAATCCAAATATCATCTAATAAAATATTACTTATTTTCTAATTTTATTTTATATATTAAAGTTACTCCTAAAAACTTAATAATTACTCCATTTATAAAAATCTTTTTAAAAATTTGTATATTTGGTAAATAAAAATAAAAATTTAAATTTTTTAAATCTTTTCTTCCTTGAAGTGGATTTTGAATTGACATTATTCTATAATAAGTTTAATAAAAAAATTTTAAATTCTATTAAAAATGTTAAAAATAAAAAAAAAAAATTTATAACTTTGATAAAAATTGAATAAACTTTTCAACCTTATCTAAAATCAATTTAGAATATTCTAAATTATGATATAATCTACTAATTTGAGTTTTTTTATTTAAAGCTAAAACACCATTATATTCAAGAGCATCTTTAATTAAAAAAATAATTAATCCAGTTGTAGCACAAATTTTAGAATAATACGAAGGAATAATTTTACTTTTAATATCAAAAACTAATTTTTCAATTAATAAATTATTTTTATCATCAAAATTAAAATTTTTAGATATTTCTTTAATAAAATCACCTTTTTTTCCATTTGATTTTTCATTGAAAAAATTACAAAATTTAATCCAAAAAATTTTATCATTTTTAATTTCGGCAATTTCTCTTTCATTAATTAAATAACAAAATATTCTGTAAACAATATAAATTTCATTTAATTCATTATCTAAAATATTTTGATTAAATATTTTTGTATATTCTTCATTATTTAACAGTTCAATTGCTTTTATTGTTCCTTTACTCATTTGAAAATCTAAATAAGGTTTATTTAATTCTTCTTCTGAATATTTCATTTTAAATTCATTTATTTTATCTTCTATTTTTTGTCCTTCTAAAATATTATTTTTTAATAATATTAATTTTTTTATTTTATTCATTTTTTCCAAATGATAATTTTTAAATATTTTAGAACTTAAAATTAAATCATTTCTTTCTTTTAATGATAAATATGATAATATATTTTCAAACCAATTTTCTTTACAATATGTTTTTAAATAATATAATGAATTTTTTTTTATTGGTTTTTTATTATTTTTTATTAATGTTTTTTTGTTCGACGAATTTATTTTTTTTTGATTTGGTTTTAATGTTCTTTCGGTTTTTGATCTTGTCATTGTTTTTTTCTTATTTTCTTTTCTTTCTGTTTTTATATTATGAGTCTCTTCATTTTTCTTATCTTTTAAATTTCCTAATGTTTTACTTCGAATCATTGTTTTATTTTCTTTTTTTATTTGAAACTTTTTTTCTTCTTTTTTTATTTCTTTTTTTATTTCTTTTTTTATTTCTTTTTTTATTTCTTTTTTTTCTTCTTTTTTTTCTTCTTTTTTTATTTCTTTTTTTATTTCTTTTTTTATTTCTTTTTTTATTTCTTTTTTTTCTTCTTTTTCATTATTTTTTTTCTCTATTTCTTCTAAGTCTTTTACCATTATTTCTATTGTTATATTATATTCTTCAAAAAATTTTTTTGAAGTATCTAAATTATTTATTTCTTCTTCATTTCTATTTTCTAATTTTTTCAAACTTTCATTAAAAGTATTTTTTAATATCTCTAAAAGAATTTCTCTTGAATTTTTTTCTTTCTTTTTATCATTTTCTCCCATTTAAAAAATAATTAATTATTTAAATATTATAATAAGATTTTAATTGAATAAAAATAAAAATTTATTATTTTTGTAAAAAATTTTGGAATAAAAAACAATATTTTAAAAACATTATAAATTTTTATTGATTCTTTTTTACTGTTATAAAGAATATAAATAATATTGCATATTATATAAAATTTCAAAAATTTTAATTTAAAAAAAACAAAAATAAATAAATGAAATTCAATAAACCAAATGTGAATATAAATACAATTCAATCTCCGAAAAACAAATTAACAAAAAGAAATAAATTTTCAAAAGAAAAAAAATCATCATATTTAAGTAATCCTTTAATAATACAATTAATAGATAAAGAAGTAAAAATTAAAAAGAAAGAAAATAAATTAAGTCCAAATTTTTCATATAGAAATTTCCAAAAAATAAATTCAAACAATCCAAATTCAGATATAAAAGAAGAAAATAATAATATAAATATTCGGTTAAATTTAAATAGTGAAATTATAAATAACAATTATTTTCATAATAAAAAAAAGCATCATAGTTCAGATCAAATTTATAATGAAAAAATGATAAATCTAATAAATAAAAAAGATAAAAAAATAAATCAACTTAAAAAAGCTTTAAATGAATCAGAAAGTATATTAAAACAATTACAAAAACAAAAAAACAAATCATTAAATGAAATTTCAAAAAATTCTTCTTTAACGAAAAATAATAGTAAAAAAATATTAAATTTAAAAATTTCTAAAAAAAATACTTTTAATCCAACTTTTAATTCAACTACAACGACTAATTCAAATTATATTTCCAATGAACAAAATTATACCAATTTTTTTTCTAATCCAACTTCGACAAGAAAAAAAATTAATAATAAATTTTTTTCTCCTACTCAAAATAATATTTTATATAATAGTGATGATAATAGTTTAAATAATCGAAATTTTACTCCTGAAAATAATAAGAAAAATAATTGTATTTTTGCTAATAAAATTTATAAAGATAATCAGGGTTTGAAAATTATAAAAGTTAATTCTAGAAATATTATTTATAAAAGTTTTGACTTAAAAAATAATTTAGAAAAATTAAAAAAAAGAACAAAAAATATTCTTAATGCTTATTTGGTGTTAATAAATAAAGAACATTAATATTTAAAATTATATATTATTTTATATTAATTAATATAGGTTAATAATTTTTTTAAAAGATAAATAATTAATATAAATAAAAATTATATTATTTCTATTAAAAGGATTAAAAAATAAATATATAAAATAATAATATTTTTCCTTTTTAAAAAAAGAACAAATTATTTATCATTATTTTCTATTACTTTATTATTCTCATTAACCAAAATTACATTTTTTTTAGTGCCTTTTTCAAATAGTCCTTTAAAATATGACTTTGTCTTATTATCATAATAAACTCCATTTCCATCAAACACATCATTTTTCCATTCCCCTTCATAATAATCCCCATTATTAATTTCTAATTTTCCTTTTCCTTCTCTTTTTCCATTAATTAAAGTTCCTGTATATTTTCCAATGGAATAAATATATGTACCTTCACCTTCAATATTATCATTTTTAAATTCTCCTATATATTTATTTCCATCTTTAAATCTTAATTCTCCAATTCCTTCCCTTTTCCCATCTTTCCATTCTCCTTCATAAATATCTCCATTCTTATAAGTCATAATTCCAGTACCATTTCTTTTATCTTTTTTAAATTCTCCTTCATATATATCTCCATTATCCAAAAAATATCTTCCTACTCCTTCTCTATAATCATCTTTAAATTCTCCTTCATAAAATATTTTTCCCTTATCTAATTGATAACCAAACAAATCTTTGTTGTCTTCTTTAAATTGACCAATATATTCAATTCCATTATTTAATTTAATTATACCAAAACCATTTTTTTTCTCATTTAGAAATTGACCTTCAAATTTATTTCCATTCTTAAATGTTACTTTACCATAACCTTCAATTAAATTATTTTTGAATTTTCCTAAAAATTCATAATTATTTTGATTTAACAATCCTAATCCTTCTTTAACATTATTATTCCATTCTCCTAAATAAGAAAAACTTCCATCTTCAGATTTTAAACTTCCAAAACCATCAATATTATCATCTTTAAAATTTCCTTTGAAAGTATATTTTATTTTGGTTTTATCTTCAAAAGTATAAATTCCAAATCCATTTCTTTTAAAATTTCTAAAATTACCTTTATAAACATCTTGATTTCCAAATTTAACTTCTCCTTCTCCATCAATTTGACCAGCTCTAAAATGACCTTCATAATAATCATTATTATTGAATGAATATTTTCCTACTCCATCCATTAAATCATTTTTAAACTCTCCTTCATATCTATTTCCATCATGAAAAGTTTGTACTCCTTTTCCACTTTTTTGGTAATTTAATAATCCTCCTGAATAATTACTGTTTGTATCTTCTATTTCACCACTTGTATAATTTATTTCTACATTGTCATCTTCTTTTACATTTTCTAATAATGTTGTGTCTGTTTCTAATATTGAATTATTTGATATTAAAAATTTAGGAAATGAGTTTTTTAAATTTTCTTCATCAAAATCATATTTTTCTTTTATTTTTATATTTTTTAAATTTAGATATACTTCGTAAAATACAAAATTTTGATTTTTTATATCATATGAATTTACTATATTTTTTATATATTGAATTTCTAATAATGATTTTTTTTTAAATTCTTCTAATTTATTTTTTAAGTCTTTAATATAAAGTTCCAATTTATTGATAATTTCATTTCTTTCTTTACAAATATTTTCAATTGTTTTATTTATTTTTTCATATCTTTCTTTATCAAATCCAATAATTATTCTATTTAATTTATGTTTATAATGCTTTGGAGGGCAATTTATACATAAAGGAATTTTACAAGTTTCACAATAACATTGATATTTATTATTATGTATAGGACAAAAGAAATCATAAAATAATATTTCATGAATTTGATCTTTATTATGATTCAATAAATTATGTTTTTCTATACATTCTTTTTTTTCACATATTGCATTTTTACAATTATAACAATAATTTATTCCTTGTTCAAGACAATAACCACATGTTATTGTATTAATTGAATAATTTTGTTCTTTTAAAAATTCTTCTATTTCAATTTCTTTCATATGTTGATTTCTACATTTATATTTAATATATGATTTATCATCTTTTATAACTGTTCCTAATAAGGCTTGTTCTGGACATTCAGGACAATGAAGAAATAACTTTTCATAAGGATAATCTGATAAAAATGTCTCTTCTTCTTTTAACTCTTCCATTTTTTTATATAAATTTAATAATATTATTTCCAATTAAATACAATAAAATGGATAAAAAAGATTTTATTGAAAAATTATATTTTGATCCTCCCAAAAATTTTCCAAAGAAGAAAAACAGCAATTTTCATGTAAAAAAAATAATTAATGAAGAAGAAAAAATAGAAAAATCTCAAGCACTTGTCTCATTAAAGAATAAAAATATCATTATGGGTAGCGTAATAATACAAAATTATGAAACAATGAAAAACCCAAATAAAAAATATAATAAAAATCAAAAAAAATAAATTTTTATATTTAAATAAAATTTTAACAATTTTAAATAATAAAAAAAAAAAACAAAAAAAATAAAATTCCAAAATATTTAAATCAAATAAAATTTATTTATTCATATTGAAAAATATTTTCAACCTCTCCAAAATTTCCTTTATTTCTATTTCCAAAATAATCTCCAGAATAAACATAAACTTCATCGTTACTAATAATATTTTTTTCTTTTTTAAAATATTTAGGTTCATAAGTAATTTTTTTATCTTCCAAATCCTTAATTTTATTTCTTTGTTTTTCTTCAAGAATTTTTTTAACTTCTTCAGCTTTAACAGGATCATTATTTTCATAAATTAAAGTATCAGGTCTAAATCTACAATCAGTAATAGGTAAAAATTGTTTTAATTCATCATTAATTTCATTTAATTTCAAAGTTTCAAAATTTAAAGAATAATCTAAACTATTTAAATCAAATCTTCCAATTTTTAAATTATTATCTTTTTCCCAAATAATAGTTTCAACTCCAGATTTAATATATTTTACATTTTCTTTCCAATTTCCTTTAAAAACACCAATAGGTTTATCCATATTATTTTTATTATAAAATCCTCCATTAATTTTTCCAGTAAAATCTTCAAAATTTATTTTAGCACAAAATAATCCTTTGTCAGAATAAATTTCAATGTCACCAGAATAATCAGTAGTTAATTTCCCAGTTAAAACTCCTTTAATAAATACTATAGGTTTACTATAAACAAATTCCTTATCATCATTTAAAAAAATTACATGTGTCTTTGTTACAAATTTTAAAGTCATTGCTCCTTTTAATATTGCAAATGAAGTTTCATAATGTGTATCACCAAAAATTTTGATATTATCACTTTCACAAATAAATGCATTTATTGTATTTGGTTTATGTTCTACTTGCTCTGAAAAATATCTAAAATTATTATATTTATCATAATATTCATATGTTTCTCCTAATATTGGATTAAATGGTTTTAATGTTCTTGTTGCATTTATATCACTTTCTTCTAATAAAAATTGAAATATTGCAATTATTCTCTTTTCATCATTATCTATTAAACTTACATCTTTTAATATTTTTATATTTTGAAATTGCTCACAATATTTTTGTAACATTGATATTGGCTCATTAAATGTAACTGGAAATACTTTTGTTGATATTGTTTTTACTACTTCTTGAGCGTAATTTTCAGGAAATTTTAAATTTAATTCTATTGAATTCCTATTTTTTAAATTTAAATAACCTTCTAAATAATATGGTGATTTTTTCCTTTCTTCTATTTCTTCATTTGATAATTCTCTTAGATTATTTTTTTCTCTTTTAAATTCCTCTATTGGTTCTGATGGTAAATTATTTCCCATTAATTTATCATAAAAATTTATTAATATTTCTTTATCTGGAGAATTTAAAAATTTTAATATTTCATTTTTTCCTTCTTTTATTTTTAATTTTATTTTCTTTTGACTTTTTTCATCTTGTTCTATTAATATTTCATTTAATTTATATGTTTCTAATATTCCTTCTTCTGGATTAAATATATCTACTGAATTATTATCTATTTCCAATTCAGATAAATACCATCTTTTTAATTCCTCATTCCATCGTAAAATTTGAGAATTTACTGAAATTATTTTTCCAATCATAATTTTTTCTTATTTTAAAATATAATTTATTTAACATTTTTTCAATTATATCATTTTTAAATAATAATTGATAAAAAATAATATAAATAATATATAAATAATATAGAATATAATAATCATTTTAAAAAATGGAGTCTTTATCAAATTATCAAATGGAAATTCCAAGAACAGAAAGTGAATATTTAAATAGAACAAACTTACAAATATTATTAAACCAAAATGATATAGTTCCAATTCTTCAAAAAATAAACAAACAATCAAAATTAATAGGTCGTCAAATAACATTATCAGAAATGATATCAGACCCAAAAGTAAGAATAATTATATAAAAATACAATAAAAAAAATTTAGATAAAAACTTTAAAACATAATCTTACAAATGCAAGAACAAATTTTGAAAATGAAAGTATTTCGGATTCGGAAGAAGATGAATATATAAAATTAGAAAGTCAACCTCAAAATTTAGAAAATGGACAATTAAAAGAATACCAATTAGAAGCATTAAATTGGTTAATTAAATTACATAGTATGAATGTTAATGGTATTTTAGCTGATGAAATGGGATTAGGAAAAACAATTCAAACTATAAGTCTTTTAGCATATTTAAATTTAAAAAATCAAAATTTAACTCATTTAATTATTGTTCCTAAAGTTACTATAAAAAATTGGGAAAGAGAAATAAATAAATGGTTACCTTCAGTTAAAGTTTTATTATTTTATGGTGATAAAGAAGAAAGAAAAATTTTAACTGAACAAACTTTAAAAAATGAAAAATTTGAAATTATTTTAACTTCTTTTGAAATTTCAATGATAGAAAAATCAGCATTATCAAAATTAAATTATGAATATTTAATAATTGATGAAGCACATAGATTAAAAAATGATAAAGCAAAATTTAGTAAAGTTGTAAGACAATTTAATTCAAAACATAGATTATTATTAACAGGAACTCCTTTACAAAATAATTTACATGAATTATGGTCTTTATTAAATTTCTTAATGCCATCTATATTTGATGATAGTCAAGAATTTGATAGAATATTTAATTTAGATACTGCAACTGAAGATGGTCAATTAAAAATTGTTAAACAAATACATCAATTATTAAAACCTTTTGTTTTAAGAAGATTAAAAAGTGAAATTGAATTTAAATTACCTCCTAAAAATGAAATTTATTTATATGTTGGATTAAGTGATTTACAGAAAAAAATGTATAAACAAATTTTATCAAGAAATATTGATGCTGTTAATGGTGTTTCTCGTGATAGAATTCAATTATTAAATATATTAATGCAATTAAAGAAAGTTTGTAATCATCCTTATTTATTTCCAAATGTTGAAAAAGGACCTCCATATATTGAAGGAGAACATTTAATATATAATTCAATGAAATTGAAAATTTTAGATATTTTATTAAAAAAAATTAAAAATGAAACAAATGATAAAGTTTTAATATTTTCCCAAATGACAACATTATTAAATATATTAGATGATTATTGTAGATATAGAAATTTTTCATATTTAAGAATGGATGGACAAACATCAAGTATAGACAGAGATAAAAGAATAGAAGAATTTCAAAATAAAAATTCAGATAAATGGATTTTTTTAATATCTACTAGAGCAGGAGGTTTAGGAATAAATTTACATGCTGCAAATATAGTAATATTATATGATTCTGATTGGAATCCTCAAGTTGATTTACAAGCTATTGATAGAGCTCACCGTATTGGACAAACTAAACCTGTTACTATTTATCGATTTGTTTGTGAAGGTACTGTTGAAGAGAAAATAGTTGAAAGAGCTGCTAAGAAATTAAAAATTGATCATTTAATTATTCAAAAAGGAAAAAATATTCAAAATAAAGTTTCTGCTTTGGAAATGACTGATATTCTACAATATGGTGCTGGCAAATTATTTGATAATAATAATGAAAATGGTGAAAATGAAGAAAATAATGAAAGTGAAAATAATAAAACTATTGAAGAAATATTAAAATATTCTATTAATAAGACAGAATCAATAAATTCTCATTTGAAATCAATAGAAGAGAAAATGAAAATAAATAATTTAGCATTATCTCAAGCATCAAAAGGGAATATATATCAATTTGATGGGGAGAATTATAAAAATAAAAATGAGAATTCTGAAAATTTAATAAAAATATATAATTCAATAGGAAGTAGAGAGCATAAAAAATTGCATGAAAATGTTGGTCAAAAAAAAATAAAATATATAAAAAAAAATAATGTAACAGGATGGAGAGCAAAAGCAGGAGGAGGTTATTTACATCAATTTTATGATTTTGAAACTTTAGATTATTTAGATGAAAAGGAAAAAAATTGGAAAGAATATTTAAAATCAAAAGAAGAGGAAAATAAAAGTGAAAATAATGAAGAAAAAAAAGATAAAGAAAAGGAGAAAAAGAATATAAATTCAAAGAAGAATACAAATAATATAATAATAAAAGATGAATCAGATGTAGAAGAATTTACAAAAGAAGATGAAGAATATAGAAATGAATTAATATCAAAAGGATTTTCAAAATGGACAAAAAAAGATTTTTCAAGATTTATTCATGCAGCAGAAGTTACAGGACTTGATGATCCAGAACAAATAAGTAAAATAATAAAAACAAAAACAAAAGAAGAAGTTGAAGAATATATTAAAGTATTTAAAAAAAGAATTGATGATTTTCCTAATGGAGAAAGAATGATGGCTAAAATTAATAAGTATGAAACAGAAAAAAATAAAATTATTGAATATCAAGGTATTATTGATGATTATTATAATTATTTAACTGAAAATAATATGATTGTTAATATTTTTGATGCTGTTAATATTCCTTATAAAGATTATAAAGTTAAAAATAATCATAATAATAATAAAGATTTATTTAATGAATATGAAGATAAATATTTAATGTGTTTAATGTTTAAATATGGTTATAGAAATTGGAATCCTATTAAATATCATATTGTTTTAGATCCTTTAATGAAATTTAATTTAAATATGAAAATGAAAAGCGAACAAGAATTATTAGAAAGAGCTAATTATTTAATTATGTGTTTAAAAATGCATAAAAAAAAAGAATCTTCTAATAAAAAAAATAATGATAAACAGGTTAAAAGCAAAAAAAAAATTAAAATTTCTAAAAGCAAAAAAAAAAAAATTTAAAAAATAAATAATTATTATTATTTGATAAATAATTATTAATTATATATATAGAATTCATTTATTTTTTTTATTTTTTATTTTTTATTATTTATTATTTTTTTTTCATTTCTAAATGAATCATGAATTTTTAGAACAATTTGGAAAGGAAAAAAAATTTCAAATTCCATTATTAGAATTATCAATAAATATATTAATAGAAACACTAGTAAATAATATTAATAATAATTAGTAGAGGTATATTATAAAAAAACAAGAATTATCATTTTATAAAAATAAAAAGGAAATAATAATCATATTAAAAAATTTTTTCATTCAAATATCAAATAGTAATATTTCATCAAGAAATATAACACCAATATCATTATCGATATTAAAAAATAAAAAAATGAGAACATTACTTTTATTAAATATATATTATAATAAATCATATAATACATATTATTTTAATACAGTTATTGAAAATGTATCTTCAATGTATATTACAATGTTAAATCCAGAATTTGATAAATATTTAAATTTTAATGTTAAAGAATCTACAAATAAAATTTTAAAAATTCAATTAAAAGAAGATAATAAAAATGATTATTTTATAACTGAAATAGAAAATGAAGAAGAAAATTTACCTTTTAAAATTGTTGGTGATATTCAAAAAAAAGGAGAAATTTTTGGTTTTTTTAATTATAGATATTTAGAATTAGATTTAATAAAAGGGTTAATAAAAAGATATGAAAATAGAAAAAATTACCCAAAAAATCCAATGGAAACAATTCCTATAGTATCATTAACTTCATTAAAAAAATTAAAAAAAATAGATGAATTTTATCCTTTTGAAATAATATTTCAAAAAAATGGAAAATTAAAAACTCAAATATATAGAGTAAGACATAATGATTCAAGAGAAAAATGGTTTGATTATTTATTAATAATATATAATCATTTAAAAAAAAATATTCCAATTAGAAAAATAGATAATCAAAAATTATTATTTATAGATGATCATGTAGGAGCAATTCAAAGTATAACATCAAAAGATAAAAAAAAGGAGAAAGAAGAGAAAATCTCATTAAAACATTTTAAAATTTTAGATGTTTTAGGTTCAGGAGGATTTGGAACAGTATACAAAGTGAAGGAAATATTAACAGATAAAATATATGCAATGAAAGTAATGAATAAAAATACAATAATAATAAAAAAATATTTCCATTATATAATGTCAGAATATGAAATATTAAAAATATTATCAGGATGTCCTTTTGTATTAGATATATATTATTGTTTCCAAAGTGCAAATTATTTATATATGGTAATAGATCTTTGTTCAAATGGTGATTTAACAAAATTAACTTATATAAATAATCCAAAATTACTTTGTGCAGAATTAATATTAGGAATAGAATACATACATAAACATCATATAATATATAGAGATTTAAAACCAGAAAATATATTATTAGATAGTGAAGGACATATTAAAATATGTGATTTTAATTTAGCTAAAAAAGATATTTATAATAAAAAAAGAGCTAATTCATTTTGTGGTTCTCCAATGTATTTATCACCTGAAATGTTAGGAATTAATGGAGTTAGTTTCAAAGCTGATATTTATCAAATTGGTTTAATTATTTATGAAATTTATACTCAAGAAATAGCTTTTCAATATAATGATATTAATTTAATTTATGATAATATTAGAAAAAATAAAATTAATTTTAATCATGAAAAAATCCTATCTGAACCTTATTTAAAAGATTTATTGATGAAAATTTTAGTCATTGATGAAAATAAAAGATATACTATTGAACAAATAAAAAAACATATTTTTTTTAAGGATATTAATTGGAAAGATGTTTATAATAAAAAAAGTGGAAATATAAAAACAAATAAAAAAGAAAGAATTGATTTAATTACTGTTCCTGGAAATAATGTTGTTGTTCAAGGTAAAACTATGAAAGAAATAGAATTTAAATTAGATTCTGATAAAACTTATACTCCTTTAGACGGAAAAACTACTTACAGAGAAATGAAAAAAGATCAAAAAAGACCTATGAAAAATTTCGTTAGAGAATTTTATTATGTTAAACCTGGTCTTACACTTTGTGATAATGAATTTAAAGTTATTATTAATAAGGAAAATAAATAAATTTTATTTAAAATTAGTTTTTGTTAAAATTGTTTTTTTTTTAATTTTTATTTTTATTATGTTTTATAATTTTTTATTTTATTTTTAGTTTTTGTTTAATATTTATTTAAGTCATTTTTTAAATATATATATAAACAAAAAAAATTTTATATGGGTGATTATTCTAAAAGCACAGAAATTGAAAAAAGACAATTTTTAAAATCTCCAAATTTAAAAAACACAAAATCAAATAATCTAAATTCTAATTTATATGATAGAGAATATATATTAAATTCAAATAATGAAAATGATAATCGAATAGAATGTAACACTGCGAATAATTTAATAGAAGAAAAAAAAGAATTTAATGATTCAAAATTTCAGTTTAATCTAAGTAAAAGTGGAATAAAAGAAAATAAAAGATATTCAATTCCAAAAGAAGATACAGGAAGATATGATCCTGAATTGGAAAAAGATGTTTATCAAATTCCTTCAAAATTATCAGATAATTTAATTTCAGATAGAAATAATAATAAATCTTTAATTAGTAACGAATTAACTTTTAATGAAGAAAATATTAATAGTCATAATTTTAATAACAATAATTTTCCTAAAATAAAAAATCCTTTTGATAATTTTTTACCTAATATTAAAAATCCTTTTGATAGTATTAATAATCAAAGCAATTTATCTAATTCTAAAAGTATTATTAATGATAAGAATTTTCAATCTTTAAATGAAATAAAAAAAAGAAATTATGATAATAATTTATTAAAAAGTTCTTTTACAAGAAGAAGTGCTGCTCAAAGTCAAAATTTAAAAAAAAAAAATATTTTAACTTCTTTTGCTTCTTCAAAATATGATAATTCAATTTCTAATAATTTAGAATATTCTCAAAGTCAAAATACAGAAATTAATTTTTCAAAAGATATTAAATTTGAAATTATTGATAATGAAGAAGGAAATAAAAAAAATAAAAGAAATAATTTACAAAATATTATTGAAAGTGATGAAGAAAATGAAGGAGAAGAAACTTTAAGAAAATTAAATTTAGATGATATTGTTATTTTTGTTAAAAAATTCAATGATGGAAATTATAATTTAAATACTCCGAAAAATAAATATGAAATAGGAAAAAAAATATGTGAAATAATTAACAATAATCCCTTTCAAAATATTCCTTTTAAAATATTATATAATTCTCATAATTTTTCTAATTTTTTTAATATGACAAATGAGCAATTAATAGAAAAAATAGATAAAGAATTTTATGAAAATTTTGAATCAATTAATAAATTTGAGAAAATAATAAAAAAATATCATCATAAAGAATTTAAAAATTATTATACTTTATGTATAAGTGAAATATATCCTATTGAATTACAAGAATTAAAAGCTTATAGAACAGTGCTTTGTGATGATGGAAATGGATTTTTAAGAGCTTTTATTTTTAATTTATTTGAAGTTTTTATTATTAATAAAAATATTAAAGAATTAAGAAAAATTTCTTATGAAATTTCTACTAAAATTTCTATTAAATTTCAATATAATAATATTAGTGTTGAAAAAGAAGAAATTATTATTATTATGAAAATTATTATCACTCATTTAGAAAATTCTAATATTAATGATGCTTTATTAGTTTTTACTAATGCTTTTCTTTATCATAGTTCTTTTGAATTTGGTTTAATTAAATTTATTAGAATTGCTTTAGGAAATTTTATAACTAATAATAAAGATTTATTTAATTTAGAAAATTTAAAAGAATTAATTCCTTTTAAATATATTGAACATAATAAATTTAATTATAATTTATACATCACAGAAAGAGTTATGATTATGGATTATGAAATCGATTCTTTTATTTTTTATATTTTACCTCATTTATTTAATATTAATTTAAAATTTTTTTTAGATAATAACTCAATTTCTTTACTTTGTAATTATCCAGATAAAAATAATGGAACAATAAAAATAATTTATGACTTTTCATATTATAAAATAGGTTATGATTCAACTTTTATGAATTATAATAGTAAATATATTCCTTATATTTCAAATGATAAAATTGAAAAATACAATATAATATTATTAAAGAATGATATAAAAACATTATGTGAAAATTGTAAAGAAATACCAAATGAATATGTAAAAGTACATAAAATTTTTGATAAAATATGTAGAAATTGTTTAGTAAATTATTTAAAAGATGCAATTAAAAAAAGAATAAAATTTTTTATTGAAGATTTTTATTTACATGAAGAATATTATTGTTCAGAGATTGAATATACAAATTCATTAGAAAATAATTTAGCAATTTCAAATGTAGATATTAAATTATTATTTAATGTATCAAATGGAATTCCAACAATAATAAGAAATAATATTAAAAATACAATTATATGTAATTTATGTAATAGTAAATTTGAAAATAAAATAGCATATACATTAATTTGTGGTTGTATTTTTTGTAAAGATTGTATTCAAAAATTTATTTTAGATAAAACAAGAGGAAAAATAATATTGAATGAATATGAAAAAAAACAAGAAAAAATAATAATAAATTGTCCTAAATGTAATTCATTAATATCAAATTATAATAATTTCATAGAAAAATTTTTTGATGTTGAAAAATATAAAAAAGAATCTGAAGAAAGATTAAAAAATCAAATTACAATTGAATGTTGTGTTTGTAGATCAAATGATATATTTTTCTCTTTTGATTTATTAGTTAATAAAATTAATTTGAAACATTCATTATGTAAAAATTGTAAAAATAATTTAGATGAACAATTAAAAAAAGATAGAAAAAGAAGTTATCAAACTCAATTTAAATGTCAATTTTGTAATAATGAACATGTTTATAATATTATAAATTTCAACAATGAAAGTATTATTAAGGAAAAAAAAAATAAAAATAAATGTTGTTCAATATTTTAAAAATATAATTTATATTTTATTCTTTTTTATTATTATAAATAAATTTAAAATTGGTTTTTTTATGGAAATTTTTTAAATAATAAAATACAAAAATTGAGAAAATTAAAAAAATGATATAATATATATATATTTCAATTTAAATTAAAATATAAAAATTTTAATATTTTATTTTTACATTAAATGATTACTTAAATTAATATATTAACAGTAAAAAACAATAATAATAAAAAAAAGTAATTAATTGAAAGTAATATGATTAAATAAACTTATTATATAAATTTAAAAAATGTTTAACGTAAATAATAAATAAAATAAAAATTAAATATAATTCATTAACTAGAGAAACAACTGAATTACTAGATTATGAAAATGCAAATTTAATATAAAATAATATATAAGTCAACAAAAAGGTATAATTTAAAGAGTAAAAGAAAATATATAATAATCAAGTAAAGTAAGTTAAAAAGTTATTTTATTATGTAATTTAATATATGAAATAAATATATTATATATTAAATATAAAAAAATAAATAATGATAATAAAAATATTATTTGTTTGAGAAATAATTAAAAATATATTTTTTTTTAATTTTGAAAAAAAAAGATAATTTTATTATAGAAAAAAAAATTGTTTAAATTTATATAAATATATATTTAAAGATATAAGTTTATAAACAAAAAAAAAAATTAAAAAATGAATCAAATGTTCCAAATGTTTACACCAGGAATGATAAATTATTCCCAATTAAATAGATTAAATACAAATTTTCTTCAATTTCAGCAAATTCCAAATATATTTATAAATAATAATAATGAAAATAAACAACAACAAATTCAAAATGAAAATAATTTAATGTTTCAAATTTTACAAAATCCAAATATGACAAATGAAGATAGATTAAATATGTTATTAAAAAATAAAAAAGGAATAGCTTTACATCCAATAATAATGAAAGTATTAAAAGATAGAGAAAAATTTCGTGAACTTCATAATCAAAATAATTTATCAAATAATTTTTCAAATTATAATGAAAATAATTTTATTACTAATTCTCAAGATAAAAATAATTTACTGAAAAAAAAATCAAATAATCATTTAATTAATAATCAAAATTATTCTCAACAAAATAATCAAAATATAAATCATAATATTTTAAAATTTCCAATTGATGATACAATTCTTTTTTCTGATTTAGAAAAATATAATTTGAGTAAAGATATAATTGAAAGACCAAAAGGAGAAAAAATAAATATTGAATATGAAATATTCAATAAAGTAATTATAATTTGGGATTTTATTATTACTTTTAATGAAAATTTAATAAATGGAAATTTACTTAAATATAATATTAATGAAAATATTTTAGAATTTTATAATAAAGTAATTGACGAAAATGATGATGAATATTATAAACAATTATTAACTTTATTTTTATTATTAGTTGCTAGAAATATTAAAATATTAGAAAATAATTCTATTGAACAAGATATTTTTATTATAAAAAGTTTCTTAGAAAATCCCTATTCAACTCCATTTAATTGTTTTTATGATTGTTTAATAGAAATTTTAAAGATAATTTCACATTGTTCAATTTATAGAAATTTATTTGATGAAAAAGGGTTAAAAATAATAAATATTATTATAGAAAAAGATAAATTTGAAATAAGTAAAAATGATAAAATTATTTTGTTAAATTCTTTAATTGCATTAGCATATGAAACAATTATTATTAAAGGAAAAATTAGAGAAGAATTAGAAAAAATGTCTTCAATGTCAATTGAAAAAATGAATTTAGAAGAAAATTTAAAAGAGAATGAAAAAAGAAAAAAAGAAATTAATAAAAATGATTATTTAGAAAAAGTAAAAGAAAAAATTGAAAATTTAGAAAAACAATTAAATGCAATTAATGAAAAAGAAGATGATATTAATTTAAATCCTGATTTAAAAAAACAAAAAAGCGAAATTGAAAATCAAATTAATAGTAATCAAAGTTTAATTAAAGAAAATGAAAGTTTAAATGAAAGAAAAAAAGATTATTTGGAAAAAATACAAAATATAAAAGATAAAATAATTTCTTTGAAAGTTCCTAGAAAAAAATTATTGGGAAGTGATTATTTAAAAAGTGATTATTTTTATTTTAATACTTGTCCTGGAAAATTATTTATTAAAAATAAAAAAGAAAAATTTTGGGCGGTAATTAAAGATAAAAAATTATTTCAAGAATTAACAGATAAATTAACTGAAAAAGGAATTAGAGAAAAAAAACTAAAATATTATTTAATTAGAATAATTAATGAAATAGATAATTTAGAAAATTTAAAAAAAAAAGAAGAAGAAGAAAATAAAATTAATGAAAATAATGAAATAAATAATAATAATAAAGAAAAAAATAATAGTGAAGAAATAAATAATATAAAAAATGATGATGATGAAAAAGAAAAAATAATAGAAGAAAATATAAATGATATAACAGAAAGTATAGATTCAAATGATTTAGACAATAATGATGATAAAGAAAATGATAATAATAATAATAAAGAAAATGATAATAATAATAAAGAAAATGATAATATTAATAAGGAAAATGATAACAATGATATGAATGAAATTAAAGAAGAAAAAATTAAAAAAGAAATAACAGAAGAAAGAATTCCAAAGAAATATACAATTAATGAAATATTATTAGGAATGGAAGAAAAATTTTCAGAATATCTTTCTCAATTTGATAAAGAATGGGAATCAGAAATAAATAGAAATAAATGGAAAGAAATAATTAAAACAACAAATATAGAAAATAATTATATTCAAACTTTAAAAATGTTTAATCATAGATTTAAGAATCCATATAAAATATTATCAGAAGAAGAAGAAAAAGAATTAAAAAATATAGATTATAATATATCAAATAATATAGAAAAATATATATTTATAGATAAAAATGGAAATGAATTTTTTGTATATGAAACAGATCCTTCTAAAATATTATCACCTAAAGTAAAAATATGGAGTAAAGATATTGAATCTTATGAAATAGATAAATATTATTCTAATTATTTATTAAATAAAGTTAATAGTCATCAACAATTATGGTATATTCTTCATTTTTATGAAAATATTATTTTTGGTTTAATAAAAAGAAGAGAAAATAAAAAGAAGTTTATCTAAAATAAATATAAATAATTTTCTATTTATTCTAGTCTTTATTATTATGATATTTTTTATTAAATTTGAAAAAAAAATAATTAATTATATAATTTAACTATAAAATATATCAAAAAAATATGTAATATTATTAAATAAATTCATTATTCATCATAAATAAGTTTTTCCTCTTATATTACATAATTTTTTTTCATTTAATTGTTAATAATAAAATTTTTGATTTTTTATTTAATGGATTTTCTTTTTTTATTGTTCTTCAATTTTAATAAATATATTTTTAAATTATCTTTTTTTATATTTGAACTATTTTTTTAAATTATTATTATAATTAATGTATTTTTTTAGATACCTGAAAGAGATAAAATTCCTTTTTATCTTTTGAAGAATTTTTTCTTTTTCTTTAAATTTTTTTATTTTATTTAACTTTAAAATATATTATTATTTTTATTAGTAATAACAATTTTGAAGTATTTTTTTTCATTTTTTCATTTATAATATAAGGAATATCATGAATTATTATAGTTTAATTAATTATTATTATTATTATTATATTATTTATTTAAAGGAGAACAAATGTAAGAAGATTATTTTTTTTTTTATTATATTTTAGAATATTTTTTAATTATTATTATCTTAAATTCGAAATTTAATTGAATTTTTAAATGAAATTTTCTATTTTTAATATATATTTCTACTTTCATTCATATTTTATGTGTTTTATTTTAAATTTAAAATAAATCAAAATTTTTTTTCTTAATTATATTTTTACTATTATTTCATATGTGTTTTTTTATTATAGATATTACCTATTTTATTTATTTTAACAATTAGGAAAAAAATTACATACATTCTAATTATACTTTTAGTTTATTTTTATTTATATTTGTTTTTATGATTTTCTTTTTATTTTTGTACTAATTTTAAAAATTCTTCTGGATTAAATGCATTTTTATTGTTTTGTAAATCATTTTGAATTAATGAATCATTTATAAAAGAATTTTTAAAATGATTTAAATTATTAGAAGAATTTTTTTGCTTTTGTTCAAGTTCTTTTTTTTTTTTTTCTTCTTCTAATTTTTTTCTATTATTTTCTTCTTCGATTTTCTTTTTTCTTTCTTCTTCTAATTTTTTTCTATTATTTTCTTCTTCAAATTTCTTTTTTCTTTCTTCTTCTAATTTTTTTCTTTTTTCTTCTTCTTTTTTTTTTTTTATTTCTTCTAATTTTTTTATTCTTTCTTCTTCTAATTGTTTTTCTTCTAATTTAAATTTTTCAATTTCTTCTTTTGAATTTAATTTAACTACAACTTTTTCGATTAATGTAATATAATCATTAAATAAATAATTTTCTTTTAATTTATCTTTTTCCATTTCAATAATCATTTCTTTAAAATATCTTTGAATAAAAGGTCTTTTATTAATTTCTTTAAAATACATTTTAATTTCTTCTCTGTTCGTTTTTTCTAATTCTTGATAAATTTTTTTCAAATTATTTATTATATTATTTTCTTTTTCTTTTAAAAGGAAATTTATAAATTCTTCTAAATTTAAATCACCTGAATAATTTTTTATTAATTTTTTTTCTATTAATTCATTAGTTGAAATACAATTAATTAAAGTTTTTTCATATCCGTAATATTGATTAAAACATAATATAATTTCTTTAAAATTAATTTTATTATTTATTTGATGATTATCAAATAATTGTTTTAAATATTTTTCTTCTTTTTCTTTTTGAAATTGTTTTATATAAAAATGATGAATATATTTAATAGTTAAATTAATAAATTGATTATTTTTATCAATTTCTTTATTTCTTAAATTATAAGTTCTATCACTTCTATCACTAATAACATCATTAAATTTACGTTTATAATTAATTTGAGACTTTAAAATTTTTTTTTTCTTTTCATAAGAAATATTATTTTCACTATTTTCATCATCATTATTATTATTAATTAAAATAACATTAGTTCCATCTTCAATTTCACTTGAATTAAAAGATTTTTCATTAATTTTATCATAATTTTTATAATTATTATCATATGAATTTTTCTTATTTGAATTAGTATTAATATCTTCATCTAAATCATCAAATTCTTTTAAACTAATAAACCAAGAATGTTCTAAACATTTTTTAACATCAAATCTATTTATAATATTCCTAACAATCATTTTTTTTAATAAATCAATTGATTCATTACTTAAATTATTATAAATATTAAATTCAATTTTCTGATTTTTAATATTATTAATTACTTCATTATAATTATTCCCGTTAAATAATTTCTTTCCAAATAACATTTCATACATAATAACTCCAATAGACCAAATATCACATTTTGTATTATATTTTCTATTAATTATTTCAGGAGAAACATAATAAGGTAAATTATTAATAGGAATATTATTTGAAGGATTATTATTCAATGAATATGAAGAACCAAAATTTAATAATTTAATTTCACATAATTCTTCATCTTTTTTTTTTATTATTTTTTCTATTAAAATATTTTCTGGTTTTATATCTGTATGAACATAATTCTTTGAATTTAAATATTCTATTGTTTTTAATATTTGGTTTATTATATATTTAGTTTGATTTTCAGTAAATTGTTTATTTTTTTCTATATATTTTTCTAATGTTCCGAATTCACAAAATTCAGATATTAAATAAAAATTATTTTCATCAAATAAATATTGTTCTATTTGAATAATATTATCATGTTTTAATGTTTTTAAAACTTTAATTTGAGATAAAACTTTATTTTCATCATAATTATCATTAAAATAACTTTTGAAGATAACTTTTAAATTTTTAAAAATTTTTTTATCTTTTTTCAATCTAATTTTAAAATTAATAGACATTTGATTTTTTGAAATTTCTTCAATAATTTCATAATCATTTAAAATTTCAGGTAAATTAAAATTATATACATGAATACTTTTTATAATAGAACTTTCTTCAGGAGGAGATTGAATTATTTCTGCTTTAATTTCTCTACTTTCACTATTATTTTCTACATTAATATTTGATATTATTTTATTACTGTTTTTATTTGTTATTAATATTTCTTCATTTGCACTTTTCTTATTTTGAATTTTATATATTTCTTTTATACTTGAATTATTCATACTATTTGATATATTATTTTTTTTATTATTGTCTGTTTTTGAATCATGATTATTATCATTTAATTTTATTATTTCTGTTGAATGAACACAACCCATAATTTTTTATTTTTTTAAATATTTTGTATTTTATTTATTTTTAACTTGAAAGTTTTGAAGAGAAAAATTTTATTTAAGAATCTAATTTTTTTTTTTTTCAAATGGTGTTTGTTCAATTAAAAATAAATAATAAATATTAGTTATTCAAATATATATATTAAAAAAAGCATAAATATAATATTTTTCTTATAAATATATTAAGCAATAAAATATTTTATCTTCACTAATATTCTTTATTTTTCTTTTATCTTTATTCATTTATTTTTTATAAGATTGTTAAATATTTCTTTAGGTTTAGTTCATCTTTTATTTTCAATTAAGATGAAATTATATATAATTTACTTGAAAAAGTCTTTAATCAACTTTCCTTCAATTAAAAATTCTACAAACAATTCTTAAATAATTAAAGCCCAAAAAAATATTTATACTTTCTAAAAAAATCCAAATTTAAATATATAATAAATAAACCGATTTATTTTTAAATTTAATAATTCTAAAAAAAAATATAAAAAAAAAATGTCAGAACCATTTCACTTTAAAGAAGGTTCTAAATTCTTAATATCATCAGCTCCAAAAACATCATCATCACAAAAAATAAATAGAC
The DNA here is from genome assembly GCA_023807065.1 of Isotricha intestinalis. NCBI lineage: Eukaryota > Ciliophora > Litostomatea > Vestibuliferida > Isotrichidae > Isotricha > Isotricha intestinalis. Next base: position 56,842 of record JAJJLU010003532.1, read on the forward strand.
GTTATCATTCTGAGCAATTATCACCAAATCAAAAAAATTTTACATCTATAAATCCAGTAAAACCATATAAAAGAATTTCTCCAATAAAAATAGCAGATACAGGAATAAATCCAGAACAAACATTTATTAATTTTATTAAAAAAGATTTTCAAAAACCATATATTAAACCAAATTTAAAATTAGAAAAATTTACTCCTACAAATCCTTTAAAATGGAGTCTTGGATATACTTATAAATGCAATGATATAAATTTAATTCCTAAATTTTCTAATTTTAAAGAATATTATTTTTCAAAAAATACAAATGAAGAAATTTTAAATTATCAAAATAATTATTTAAATACTGATAATATTAGTATTCGTCCAAGAATTATTAATAAAAGTTATAACGATAATTCTTTTGTTAATTTAAAACAAAAATTTGGTCCTTTTTCAGAAAGTAAAAATTGTTGGATTCCTAAACATTATATTAATGGGACTGTTGCTAATAAAAATTCTGTTTCTTATAATATTATTAATAATTTAGATTATAATTTTTCTGGAAAAAAAGGAAATGATTTATTTGATAAAAAAATCAATAACAGAAAAAAAGGAATCTCTGAATTTGAAGATATTAAAAATCCTTCTAATCCAAAATTTAATCAAGAATTTAATGAGTTAATTAGTAATAATAATAAAATTTTCTATAATGTTAAAGGACCTTTCACTCATTTATATGATTCTAGTGCTCAAAATGGAAATATTTATTTACCTTTTAAAAGAGAAAAAAACTAAATTCGTTTTTTCCTTATTTATTTATTTTTTTGTTTTTTTTAAGGAATTTTATTTATTTATTTTTTTTTAATCAAAATATAATTAATGTTCTTGTTTAATCATTGTTAAAAAATAAAAGAATATAATAAAAATATATTTTATCAAATATAATTCAATTATTATAATATAATATATATTCCAAAATTAAATTCTTTTGAATTATCCCTCAATCAAAAAGATAATAGAAGAAAAAAATAATTCAACCTGAAAATAAAGATTTAAAAAATTCAAATATAATAAAAGCAATAATGATAAAAAATAGATATATATTTTTAAAACATTTAATAACAATAAATTTAATTATAAATAATAAAAGTTCAATAATCAAAGGAAATATAATATCTCATTTTCAACATAAGTTTCAATTGATTTGTATGATAGAATTATATTAAAAAAAGATAATTTTTGAAAGTGAATGATAGATTATATGAAATATATAATTCACATGATTCTTCTATAATTGAAATATTTCTTTCATTTTGAAAAAAATGAAGAATATATTTTTATTTTATTCTCTGAAAGGGTATATTTAAACCTTATGATAAAATATCTAACATATTTGATAAAAGGGTATGAAAACAATTATTTATTTATGTAATTATTTTATTTGTTCAAATTTTAAATCATATTTTTGAACATTCAAAATATTAAAAAAATATATTATTAACCAATTCACTGTCGGCTTTTTTTTTAAAATTTTATATATTATTTTATGTGTTTTAAATTTAAAATAATAAATAAATGGAAGATATTAAAGATGAAGAAAATTCTGATTCTTCTTTTATACTTTCAGATTTTGATTCTGAATCAAATAAAGAAGAATCTCTCCAAGAAGAGCAATATCATATTGAATCTTTTGGCAATAATTGGGAAGAAATAAATGAAGGAATATTGGATAATAGAAGTGAAAATTCTATTATAAATAATATAAATTTAAATAATAAAAAAAATTTAATTTTTCCTGTTGATTAATTTGTTTATTTTTTATAAATGATTTACTAAATAAAATAATTAAATATACAAATATATATGGTAATAATAAATTTTCTAAAAGTAAAGCAAAAAAACAAAAAAAAAGAAAATGGAAAAATATAAAGGCAGAAAATAAACCCGTTTCCGGTTTTCCGGTTTTCCGGTCAGTTTTCCGGTTTTCCGGTCAAATTTCCGGTTTTCCGGTTTTCCGTTCAATTTTCAGGTTTTCCGGTTAAATATTTTACAGTCAAATTTCCGGTTGTCCGTTCAATTTTCCAGTTTTCCCGTCAATTTTCCGGTTTTTCGTTCAATTTTCGGGTTTTCTGTTCAATTTTCATGTTTATCCTTGTCAAATCTTTTCCAGTCAAATTTCCGGTTTTCCGTTCAATTTTCCTGTTTTACGGTCAATTTACG